>JAQZBX010044514.1:0-21337 GCA_029593785.1 Cabassous unicinctus
TCTCAGAAAAATAGGAAGAAGGGAATTCCCTCACTTGATAAAGAGCATCTATAAAAAACCAAGAGCTAACTTTATATTTAATGGTGAAAGACTGAATGCTTTCCCCCTAAAATCAGGAACAAAGCAAGGGTATCTACTCTCACCATTCTTATTCAACATAGCACTGGAAGTTCTAGCCAGTGCAATAAAGCAGGGATTGGGTTGGTAGGGAAAGAAAGAAAAGAAAAAAGGAAATGAAAAGCATACAGATTGAAAGGAAGAAATAAAACTGTCGCTATGTACAAATGACAAATGATATGACTGTCTAAGTAGAAAATCATGAGGCTTCTATGAAAAAATTCCTAATAAGTGAGGCTTTTGGCAAAATCTCCAGATATAAGCTAAACACATGAAAATCTATTACATTTCTATATACTAATATATGGACACCAAATTCAAGAAATGCAATGCCAATTAAAATCACTAAAAAAAAATGAAATTACTTAGATGTAAAACATGTATGCTAAAAACTAAAAATCGTTTATCAAAGAAATCAAAGACCTAAACAAATGGAGAGATGCACTGTAAATGGAGAGAGACTGTTCATGAAATGGAAGACATAATAAAGCTGTCAATTCTCCCTAAATTGACACACAAGTTTAATGCAAAATCTCAGCAAGATTTCTTGGTAGATATAGAAAAAGTAATCTATCTACAGCTCAGCTCTTAAAATACCACTCTTGTACAAGCTACTGCAGTCTTCCTGAAACTGCCATATACCAACTCACTTTTCAGAGTAGCCCCTCCTTTACTGGTTCTTAAAAGTTTCTACATCCATTTTCGTTCAAATGCCCACCTCATGTTTACTCACGAGGCCTGCTGTCTTGCGAGGTAAGTTACCGTTTCTTCTCTCCCTTGCAGCACCCACTAAACCTGGCTCTGACTGCTTCTAGTCACTGAGTATGCTAGCCTTCCATTTTAAGACCAAGTATAAATTTCAACTGAGCACGCTCCTGTTATCCCCACCTTTCCCAACCTAGATCTGCCCACATCATCTCACCTCATTCTAGCCACTCCCTTAAGCCCGCCTTCCCCAGATGATCTAAAACCCCAGGGCTCATTTTGCTTCTGGAGACTGATCTGAGACTTGCCTCAGTCTCCTTGCTGGTTGATTACACAATGAAACGCTTTTCTTGAAATCCTGGTGACTCAGTGTTGGCTTCTGTTCACATTGGGGAAATGAGCCCACTAGGGCGATAACAATTTGGTGACCCAGATGGATCTTAGAGACCCCTGCCTGAGGCTCCATGGCCACTGCCGGATGGAATTTTCCAGCCATCGACCCAGAGCGGCCACGTAGACCAGTTAGCCTAGCGCTTGGGTTCTTAATAAGGGGTCCATGAGCTTGAATTGAAATTAAAAAAAAAAACAACAAAAAACATTCTTGGGGGGATGTGTTGGTACAGGTGTGATATATTTATTAAATAATACACAGTATAGTGTGGACTTGCTAAGGGATCCGTGATTTTCATCTGACTGGCAAAGGGGTCCATTGAACAAAAAAGGTAAAGAACCCCTGGTTTAGAGGCTCAATGACTTTTTTGAAACCTAAAACTTCTTTAAAGAGAGAGAGAGAGAGAGAGAGAGAGAGAGAGAGAGAGAGAGAGAGAGAGAGAGATCTCCATAAAACACCACTATCCTAGCAGTTTTAAAACCAGGTACCAAAAGGGAGTATCGATTTGTACAGGGTTTGAGGGCCAGCAATCAGCTTCATGGACCAAGGACACAGAAAGGCTGGGTATGCTATAGTAACCATATAAGAGGTACTCGAAGCTGAGGCCCTTCCTCCAGGTACATCTGTTCAACGAGCAGAACTCATAGCCCTCAACAGGGCCTTACACTTAACAAAAAGAATTATCAACTATTTACACCAATGCATGCACTAAAGAGACACCATGTACCATTGGCTATGAAAGTATATTGAAGACCCTAGCATGAGAAAAACCATACAAAGAATGAACTAAGAGTGTCTGGTTTGTGCCAAAATCAATCCCAAGACAGGCCCTCCACCGCCTATAAGGGGGGTCCAAGCGTGAAGAACAGGATAGGGGAAGACAGGCAAATAGACTTTACTGTTGTGCCAAAGCCAAGGAAACTAAATATCTACTTGTAATTAGTGGACACTTTTTCAAGATAGGTTGAGGCTTTCCCTTACAGATGAGAGAGAGCATCTGAAATAACTAAGGCCTGAAATAATCCCCAGTTTGGAGTGCCACTCTCCATTCAGAGAGATAATGGGAGTACCTTCATGGCTAAAATAACTAAAGATTTATCTAATACCTCAGGAATTGATTGGAGACTCCATGCATCCTAGAGAACACAATCCACAGGAAAAACTGGAAAAAATGAATCACACCCTGAAGAAAACTCTATCTAAGATTTACCAAGAAACAAATTTAACAGTTACCCTGCCTAGGATGAAGGTAGTCCCCAGAACAAGCTCAATTTGAGCCCCTAATAACTAATGTATGGGAGACCCTTCCTTAAAACCACGGGAAAATTATGTTCTGATGCATCAAACAAATCCAATTTCTTATCAAAGTGAACTACTCGCCCTGACAAAATGGGGAAAAGTACCAAACAAACCTGAACGATATCCCCCTGCCACCAAAGTCTTTAAAAGGTCAGTGACAAAAATTCCTACCTGCAGCTGCTCAAGACCCCAGCTCCCCTATTTACCTTTCTCAGGTAGATAAATGGTGGGACAGAAACTATCAACAAGCAGTAACCCAACTCTTTACCTAGCTCAAATTTTATGTGAAAGATCCAAATGGTGCAAACAAAAATTGTTTACATATTAGGCAGTAAAAAAGAGTTCAACCCACACAATTTTAAAGCAGGATAAGCTAGAATTGATTCTATTTTTAAAAATGAGTAAGCAGAAATAGATGGAACCTACAAAAAAATACTGCAGTGGAAAAAAAATGAAACAGGATACAAAAGAGAGGTGAAAACCAGTTTTCAATATTTACTCCAAAAAATAAGAAAATCTTAAACAATATGGGACTGCTTTTGTACAATTAGAAATTGAAGAGGTTTAAGCATTCAGGAGATAAACATGAAAGTTATTAGATATGAAAACCTAAATTAAAGCAATGGAGAGCCAAGAGATAACTTATTTCCCCAAAGAGAACAAATTAAATGGGGAAAAAAAATCAGATATAATAAAAGTCAATGTACTAAAATAAAGTCCATGCATCTGAATATTTAAAGGTCTCATAGATGACCCAGAGAAATCTAATGTAGATAGATCAGTATTGAAAGATATCCTGAACTTTGCTCTTTAAAAATCAAACAAACAAACAAACAAAAAACACTCCGCCCCCAACAAAACTCTAAGTATCCGGGGAAAAACAAACAAGGCAAAGTGAGAACTATAAAGAAAAAATATCAGGCAGTTTTCTCTTCTGTATTATTATATGACAAATGAAATGCTGCAAAAACTGAAATTTTTGAGGGAGAAATATATTGCACAGATTTTAATAAGCAAGTTGTCGTTCAAAAATCAAGGTAACAGGAAGACACTTTCAAATATGCAAGGACTCAGTACCCATGTACCTGTGGTACACTACAAACTTAAAGAAATAATTCAGCTGAGATGAATCTAAACTTAAAAAAAAAAACCACTAATGAGGAAACCATATAATGAAAAGAATGGCAGGAGACATGTAATCCTTTCTAACATAAACTTGTGAAGTAACAGTAGGCGGTAATTATGAAACAAAGCCGAGCAGAAATGTAATTATTCTGGAAAGAAAAGCTACATAGGATAAAATGGCAATAATAATTTAACTAAAAGAGATCTAGGCAAAACTGGCAGATTATGCCAACTGAACTGGAGAGGAAGTAGGAGAGAATGTGCTAAGAAGTACATGTTCTAATTTCATCATAAGGATAACTGAGCTTTTTTTTTTTTTAATTTTAACTAAAAGAATTTTGCAACACACACAAAAATATGACTATAACAATGAATCCCATATATCCATCAGACTGACTTGAAGTAAAAATTTTGCCATATTTACTTCATTTTTCCCTTTTTATCAATTATAGAATTTCAATGTAAATCCCAGGTATTAAGTCATCTCACCTATGCATTTTTCTGTATATCTCTCTAAAAATATAGGCATTTTCTACACTTTAACAATGATTGAAGTGATGAATAAACAACTATGTGATTATACCAATTATCACTGATTGTACAGTGTGTGTGTGGATGGATTTATGCTTCAATACATATCAATAGGGAAGCGGGTGTGGCTCAGTGGACAGAGCCCCCGTTTGCCATGTGGGAGGCCCGGGTTTGCGTCCCGAGGCCTCCTTGTGAGGGCAGGCCTCGCCGGCCTGAGCGGTGAGGTGGGCTGATGCAGCGACCTCACGGCAGGAAGCGGGTGTGGCGCAGTGGATGGAGCACCCGTTTACCATATGAGAGGCCCCGGGTTCGCTTCCCAGCGCCTCCTTGTGAGGGCAGGCCGGCTCACGGGACACCGTGGGCTGATGTGGCAAGACCTCACAGCAGGGGGGAGATAGGCAGACACAGAGAAGACGCGCAGCGAATGGACACGGCAGCACAAGCAGCAAGGGGGGGGATAAATAAATAAAATGGGTAGGTCTTTAAAAAAAAAAAATACATATCAATAAAATTGATTTGTTAAAAAATAAAAAAAAATTAAAAAGGCATTTTCTTACATAGTTGTAATGTTATGCAACCATTATCACACTTAACAAAATTAACAATTCTTTGAAATCATTAACCTACAGTCTGTAATCTAAGTTTCCCCAAACTGTCTTCCATCATCACATTTCCTCAGTTAGCTTACAAATGTCTTTTATATATATATATAATTTTTAAAGAATCTTTAAATTATGTAAATGTCACATCAAAAATATAGGGAATTCCCATATACCCTCCTTCTCCCCTCCCCCACTTTGCCCCATTAACAACATCTTTCATTAGTATGGTACATTTGTTAAATTGATGAACACATTGAAGCATTGCTACTAACCATGGGCTATAGTTTACATTATAGTTTACACTTCACACTGCACAGTTTTATAGGTTTTGACTAAATGTATAATGGCCTGTATATGTCATTGCATTGTCATGCAGGACAATTCCAATGTCCTATGTTACACCTATTCTTCCCTCTCCCTCCCCTCCGAACCTCTGGTGGCCACTGCCTTTGTATCAATGATACAAGTTCTTCCACTGCTAGTGTAACAATAAGTCTACTTTAGTCCATAGTTGCATTCCCCCCTTATGTTTGTTCATTCCTCAATCCTGAGGATGTTGGGGTGGTGATGTCCACTCTGTTTCTGATTAAGAGGTGCTTAGATCCCATGGGACAGATGGATGGAACTGTTTTGCTTGCAGTTATAGATACTCTATGTTTTTTAGGATGGGTGTTGTCCATCATCATCCTTTTGTTAGTTGTCCTGGGTGAATCCAATGAACTGGAGAGTGGGTACTATAACTCTGCTGAGATTCAGGGCTCAACTGGCATACAAATAGACCAATGATTTAAATGTCTGGGACATATATTTAGCAAGTATAGAGCTAATTATATGTTCATATAAAAGGGGCAGAAGAGTCATGTGTAGGGAAACTATAAATGAGTCTAACTGTGTTACAATGAGGAGCATATATTCCAAAGTAAGGCCCACTGACAGGGTGCCGAATTCCTGAGATTGTCTGCCCTGCCTATAATGTCTAGATATCTCTAGAGCCCACAGAAGCCCCCATGTTTGAAGCACTGTTTATTGAGGCAGTCAAGGAGATCCTGCTGAGACGTGCATAAGCGTAACCTCTGGAATGACGTCCAGACTCACTTTGAAATCTTTTAGCCATAAAAACTCATTTGTATTTAATATTTCCCCCTTTTGGTCAAGGTCTTTTTCCAAATGCATCGCTAGTTGGAACTTGGCAGTAATCTCTCGGTGCCAGGGAGGCTCATCCCCAGGAGTCACGTCCCACACTGTGGGGGGGAGGGGGGTAGGTAATGCATTTATATGCTAAATTTGGCTTAGAGAGAGGCCACATTTGAGCAACAAGGAGGCTCTCAGGAGGTAACTTTTAGGCAGCCTATAATACTAGGCTAAGTTTAATTTCAAAAAAAAGGTTCATAAGTAGCCATCAATATCAAGGGCCCATCAATGGTCCATCCTCCTTCAGTAGTCACTGCCCCTGTACTCGGGGGATTCTTGCTGTCCCATTAGAGAATGTGGCAGAACTCCCCAGGACAGGAATTGGACATTCTTTCAGTTATTGTGTAGGCCTCCACCCACTGATACAATGCCCCATGACCACTTGAACATATTCATATGCCATAAAGGCATGCCCCAGGTGCACCCCACGCCCACAAATGTCTTTTTACAGTTGGTTTGTTCAACTCAGGATTCAAACTGTATCCACTTTCACAGAATAAATGAAAAAACCATAGAACATTTTATATAACAATAACTATAGCAAATAGATATTAAACATGAAAACCTAAATTAAATGCACATTTCTCTAGAAAAGCACAGTATCAAAGCTGACTCAAAACAAAACCTAAGTAGACAACCACAGAAGAAATAATGTTTTTAAGAAGCCAGACTTCAAAAGGCAAACTTTGTCCAAATTTTTCCCAAATGGAGTATTTCCATCTTTCAAAAAATCATGACTTTTATATAAATTTTATATAAAATTTTATAAATTTTTATATAAATGACTCCAGTAAATTAAGTAGCAGAATTTAACCAATTCTTATATAAGTTTGATACCAACATCTGACAAAGAAGGGGGATAAAAAAAAGATAGCATAGAAAACCTCACTCCAATCTCACTCCAAAATATTATATTATCGAAGAGAATGCAGAAGAAATATCACTGTTTATCTTAAGCTGGGTGTCCTGGAAACAACCCTGAGATGTGTTAAAGTTATTTACTAGAAAGTATTCCCTTGAGTAATTTGTAGGGTATGGGATGGTGAAAGGAAGGAATTCAAGCAGGAAACAAATTTCCCAGACACTTCCACAGCTTGTACATTGTCAAAGCAGGTTCTGGCCGTCTGAGAGCAGCCCTGTACCAAAGACCCTTTGGAGCTAGATGTTGGGAGTGGAAATACACCAGGAGCCTGTGAGCAATAAGGAGATACAGAAAGAGCATGGGCATCATCTGCTACAGTTGTTTTAGGATATAACAAGCCAAAATTCACTTGGCTTGGATTTGTTCTAAGGAATCCCCAAAAGTTCAACAATGACGCAGGTCAATCAGATCACCCTTCAATGAATACCACTGGCAATAAACCCCACCCATGTGTACTGAGCTTTCAATTAGTTTTTTAGTATCTACTCTAAATATGAACAGTCAGACATGAATTACCATATATTTTAAGCAAAGCCTCTATTATAAAAGATAAAGACCAATATAGTCAAATTTAAAGGAACTTGGAAGAAACTATGCTATGAAATGAAAACTTAAGAAAAATACAAATAGAAAAAATATGCTATTGCATCTGTGAAAAAACAAAAGGATACTAGTTATTTAAAAAAATCAGAGAATAAAAAGAACTCCTGCAAATTAAAATGTTAACAAGAAAACTGTAAACCTCAGTAGAATGGCTGGAAGATAAAGGTAAAGATCTCCTCAAAAGCAAGGCAAAGTAAAAAGACAAGATGATAGAAAATAAGAGAGAAAACATAATTAGAGATCAGTTTAGAAGTTCAGGCAAAAGAGAGAGGAAGAAATCAACATATTTGAAGAAAGTTTCCAAATAGAAAGGATTCAGTGATACCCAGCATTGTGAAAACAGACCCATTAATACAAATTATCATTAAATTTCAGAACACTTGCACATCCTGTAAGCTTTCAGAGAGAGAGCAGGTAAAGGTCTCATACAAGGGATCAGGAATCAAATGGGTTTAGACTTTCTTACAGCAACACTGGAAGTCAGATAGCAATGAAGGAACTTCTTCAAAATTCTGAGGAAACCTGATTTCCAACCTAGAATTTTATGCCCAGCCAAACGATCCAACAAACGTGAGAGGAAAGATATTTTTATGACATGATAAAGTCTCATGGTTGTATTGTAATTCAGGCTAAATAATCACTGTATCATACTGTATTTATTTTAAAAAGCCAGTAGGACACTGATGCATAAATGTAAGGCAAGCTGTTCGAGGTATGGGTCTGTTGCCTGAAATAAACATTCAAAGTACGTCATCTATATAGTTGCCTTTCAAAATTAAAAATAACATTCAAGGGGAGCAGATGTAGCTCAGTGGTTGAGTGCCTGCTTCCCATAAACGAGGTCCTGGGTTCAATGCCCGATACCTCCAAAAGCAAAAAACAAACAAAAAACAACCAGTCAAATCTAAACTATGATCTAACACATAAAAATAGATAACATTTACTGAGTAATTACACAATGCAAAGAATACTGTTCCAAGTGGTTAGGGTTAGGGTTAGGGTTAGGTGTCTTTGATGAGACCTCAGTTTGCCTGGACCACACTTTGAGAATCACTGCATCATTCTGACTAAAAAAAATTTTCTCCAAAGCTTGCTAGATATGAAATAAGTAGAAGGAAGGCTTCAGTGTTCTCTAATTTCAGGGTGCTTAAAACTCAAATGGGAACATGCTCTGTTCAAACCCCATCCTTAGACAAACTTAGAGTAAGGTTTAAATCAAGAAAGCAAGCTTTTTCCTTAGTGCAGTGCTCTCTCCGTCTGGTTCAGGTGCAATTCTCTTTCAGTTACTGGTTAGCATACCCAGGTTTGGAAATCCCAGTCTCAGTGTTAGCCACTAAGAAGCACCTGTGAAGGGAAATTTGTATAGCACTCTCTTTTCCCTTCTCCATTCATTTTGATATGATAACGCAGTTTAACATACTACCAAACAAAAAATATTTGTGGACTCATGGAACAAAAGGGTATTCTCATCTTTTGATCTTTTGAATCTGAAATTAGTGGAAACATTAAAAAAAAAAAAAAAAGCAGAATTACAATTGAGATTTACACAACTTTAACTTGTGAGATTTTATACATTCTTAGGAAGGTGCTACTGATTGAGCACCTTACCATGTATCAAATACTGTCCTAAGACCTAAGAATACAGACACTGCATATTTTCTCCTGTTTAGAGTATAAACTCCCAGGTGACAAAATATAATGTCTTGATTATCAAAGTTGCTGATCATGACGCTTTTTACCAGATACTAGTACAGTATCAGTTGACCTGAAATGAGAAGGCAAAGCATCTTATTTTATTCACCATTCCTCCCTACCAAATCCTACCATATCTCCACATATATCTATTTTGCCACTCTGTGACAATACTTTTCTCCCTCCATTCCTTGATCATTTGCCCCTGAGCGGAGCTCTTTTACTTCTTGCCAACACCTTCATATAGATTCCACATAGCAGTACTGTTTAAAAAACATACTTTCTAATACCATAGGATGAAGGCCATACCGCTTAATTAACTTGGAACACAAGATCTGGCTTTAGTTTACTTTCCTGGCCTCTTATTTCTGACAACTAACACTAAAGCCTACCTTTCAACCATAAGTTTGTCATGGCCTTTCATAAAGACTTTGGCTATGCTATTCTTTTTGTCTGGGGTGTCCTCCCCCTTTTTGTTAACTGGATAGATGCATAATTATCTTCCAAGGTTACCTCAGTTTCTGTAGCTTTCCATGACACCCCTCTCCAACTCCCACAGCCAAATTAACTCCTTTCCCACCACGTGTTTCCTTGTTCCTTCATTCACACCCCTATAATCCACTTATCACACAGCATATAAGTATATGTATATTTCTCTCTTTGCTCAAGAACAATAGCTATAACTTATTTATCTCTATATCCTCAGTACCTAGCACCCTGCCTGACTTGTAAAAGACATTTAAAAAAAAAAAGGAGCTTTTCTATTTTTGAAAGGGGGAGGAAGGGCAATTGAAATGATTTTAGATAGCTATACTGCCTAATTTGCGTTTACATACATGAACTCTATAATAGAAGTACATATAAATTCAGACATAGAAGTTAAAAATACTTTGTCATTAATTTATTAAGACCATGAAAACAGAAAAAAATGAACAGTCTTTCACTCAGTGAGCCTGAAATACTTTATGAGCAATACAGTTACACAACCCTAGCATTAAAAAGGAGCTTGGAATCTTAGGAATCATGAACAAGTATGTAATGATAAGAAACTAATAAACCTTCCAACGATTAAATAAATTTCACAATCAAATGAAAATCAGGTCATATAAATCTCAAATTGTAATTCTACTTTTAAAATGTTCCCACCAGTTTCCGGTTCCTTTTTGTTATTGTTCTATGAGTTCACAAATATTTTTTTACAACCATCCTCAATGGATTCTATAAAACCCAAAGTTAAGGGATCATACTGATTTATAGTATTGAAAACATCTTAGTAGCATCCAACTTTCTTTCTTCATTAATCCTCCACCTGCCCTAGGCTGAAACCCTATTCATTTCATGGCTATGAAGACCACAAGACATACCTGGGTGGTAATTATTCCTGAAATGTTTATCTTTTTTGTTTTTTCTGGATCATGACTCACTTGTCCCTATTTCTGTTTTCCTAAGAAGAAAGCATCTGTTTACAAGTTTCCTAGAAAGCATCTATCTTTTGAGCCCAAGGAAATTATCACCATTATCTGAGGATATCTTCTTCCCTTTCTATGTTAACAATATCTATTAAATGATACGTCAAAATTGTAGAACACAAAATTTACATTATCAGTTATTTTGGATGCATGAGTTTCCTTAGAAGCTTTCCTATTAAAGTAAGTACAAACAAAGGTGAAGGCTATCACCATCATTATTTAATGCTGCACTGGAAAAACTAGCCAAAGCAACTAGATATGCAAATAAAAGGTGTAAATATTTTAAATGAGGTGGCAAAATCATCATATGCAGATAATATGACAGTCTTTGGGAAAAAATTGAAATATCATTAGGAAAATATAAAACTCATTAAAGTCTGCTATTTACAAAATTAATATATGTGAAATCAATCACTTTTTTATGCACAGATAATAAGCAATAATGGAGACCATGTTGCAATAGCCAACAAAAATATATAGGTAACAAGGAATAAACATAACTAGAAATGTATAGGCTCTACATAAAGAAAAAAAAAGCTAATTCCACCGAAAGGCTAAAAGAAGACCTGAATAAATGGAAAGACAAAATATATTTTGGAATATAAAAATATGGTAAAGATGTCAATTTTTTTCAAATTAACCTATATATGTAATGTGATCCCAATCAAAATACAAAAGGGTTTTTAAAAACGAAATTACCTGGTAAAAATTATTCTAACTGTTGTTTGGAAAAATAAACGTGTGTATAAATGAAAAATTCTGGAAAAGGGAATTGGGGAGATGGGTAGACTAAGCCTCTCAGATTGTAAAGCATAGCTACAATAAACAGAGTTATAGTAATTAACTTCATATTGGAACTAAACAGAGAGACCAATGGTATCTGTGAAGAAAAATGCTTTTGTTAATTAATACTAAATACAGTTGAGAAACTCTGTTCTCCACAACCACAGACTGTCAGAACATGCCCTTTGAAACCTATCAGTGAGCATGGAACAGCCTTCTCTTGCATGGATATGAAACATGGATCATTAAGAAACAGAAGCAGCCTCAATTTCCATCTTGGAGCTTCAGATAAGGGGTTTCCAGACTCAACAATCCATGTTTATCCTAACTTTGCAATCTCCAAAAAAAACAGGGCCCTGAGTTGACTTCTCTGCCCAGGCCTGATGTTAAACCACTTGACATAGTCTTGCTTTGCTTGTAAACCTATCTAATACTGCTTCATTTAAATTTTGCTTAAACTCCACCCTTCTCTGAAATTCTGTATTAACTGTGTTCTTTTTTTATTTGGTGAAAATGCTGGCAGTTTCTCTGGTGTGCATTCTCCCTCACAGGAGCAAATTAACTTAACTTTGTCAGACTAAGGGTGTATACCTGGTGATCTTTGTTGAATGAACTTTATCAGATTGAAATAGTCTATGCAAAAAACAAATACATATGGAAATTTTATGCACAGTATTTCAAATTTGAAAGATAAAGATGGCTTATTCAATCCATGATATTGAAATAATTAGTTACCCTTGTAGGGAAAAAAAGCAACCAGCTAGATGGGTCTCTACCTTTCTCCTTATAACAATTCCAAATATTTCCAAAGTTTCAATATTGAAAAACAGAAATTAAAACAAAACTAGAAGTCCATCTGGACTCTCCAAGTTTCCAGCCTCATCTTTTATTATTCCACGTTGTAGCAGTTTGATATTATTGATGAATTCCAAAAAAAAAAATATTGGATTATGTTTGTAAACTGGTCTTTTCCTCTGGGTGTATTAGAGTGTATTGGATTCAGAGGTTTTACTTTTACCTAATTAAATTACGATTAGAGCTTTGATTGGGCCATGTCAGTAGAGCATTGAGGCTTATTAAACAGTTTCTAATTCACAAAGTCTGGGGTGAAAAATTGGCGTTTTCAACAAATTTCTAGGTGATGTTGATGCTGCAGATCCAGAGACCACATTCTGAGAACCAATGCTTTTGAATATAAATTCCATGAGGACAGAATAAATTTTTGTCCATCTGTTCACTGCTCGTACATAATAGGTACTCAAATATGTGAATGAATTTATATGCCCTTCACTCTGCTTCCAATGTGCCCTCTAATTTGGTAATATAATGCTAGACGTTTGTGAAACACTGTATAATATAAATTAAATTATATGACCAAGAATGTAAAGGACTACACCAAACTGTATATAATTTCAAATATCCTATTATCCAGCTTCCATTGGTTTAAATATACTTTAATATATAGCCGCTCATATTATAGGTGATATTCAGATTTTCTTTTTGGTTTCTTTCACCTTCATATGGACTTTCCTTGCACTCATATACAAGCTTCTTTACATTTTCTTCTGGAAGGGACACTTCCTATTTTTACACATTACACTTCTGACATGTATTCTCCCTTTGGACGTTTGAATTAGTTGCAAAGTATAAATTTAAGTACACATTAGGGTTCCTCTCTAACCAGATTTTAAGATAAAATCCTAAATTCCCTTTTAATGGAACAATTCTTCAATTTTTCCCTTCTTTTAAAGAATGACCTTGATTCCACTGAATTTAGGGTAAAAAGAATCTTTCTTTTAACCTTGCTATAGTCTGTAAACCAGTCTCTTTATTCAAAGCTCAACAACTCTTCCTAAAGTAAGATGGTTGTGTTGAGAAACTTAAAAAATTTAAGTGTATCTGAACTGATTTTCAGCACTAAGTTGACCATTTTCTATTTAATGTTTACAGTTGCACTGTCACAAGAATTCCAACCAGTAATTTCAAAAAGACTCTACTTTGTTACCACGGTTTATCAAGTTTCTAAGCTGTAGGATGCAATTTTTGTTAACGAAGCACAAATCAATATGCAAATAGGAGATATATGCCTAGTGACACACTTCTGTATTTCTATGACTAGGTGAACATGACTTAGTTACATGTACTTCTAAATAAGTTTGCAATAAAATTCTAAGAATTTTTTATTTTGAATTTACTCAGAAATATAGACCAGTATAAAAATAATTTAAAAAAGCATAAAGAAAGCGTAGCCATGTTTAAATGGGTAATAACTACAGAGTATTTTTAAATGCTGTATCCTATGTAAAAAGATACAGAAAAACACAAATTCCAGGTAAATTTAAAGAAGCATTTAATAGTTCTCCACTAGCATCTAAGGGTTCTCCACTAGTACTGTATTTTCCTAATAAGAATTTTAAATATCATACTTTTCTTAATGAATCTCTATTACTTAACTTATGGTGAAGTAGTTAACTGGTAACTTAAAACTTTGCAGTCACTTAAATTGTAATCACTATATAGAAAGGCTTGTAGAAAATAAAATAAGTATCGTTTACTATACACAATACTTAGTACACAAGCATCATTTGCATAAGGTTCACTTGACATTTATCAGATAAAGGAGTGGAAAGCTGTCATCTATATACCTTCTAAAAACTCAGATTCTCACTGTCTAAACTTACACTAGAAGTACAACAACTTGAAATGATGCATAACACTTTCCTGACAGCTAGGTAGAGTTATCTATGTTTTATACCCAATTTTTAGTAGGTGAACATTTTCTGTCCCTTATACACTAGCCTACTGACTCACTCCGATGCACTAAAGTTCCATCTTTTAAACTTTTAAATTCATAGTGAAATCAATTCATGGTTAGCATAAAAGTTTTCCATTTTAAAAGCGTTTAAATTAAAGTGTGCAATATTTATAATGAATTTAGAGATCTAGACTATAAATCTGGTCAACTTTTCAGCGTGTGTAGTGTTGCCTTTTTTTCTTTTTTTTTTTTTTTACAATAGGGGAAGTGGGTAACGGCTAAGGGAGACTAAATTCCCCCTCAATTACCGTTATCGCTTAAGAGTATAAAATTTATCCAAATTTAAAGCCGTACTGACAACTTGTCAGCACCTACTAAAATGCCATCGCACTTTGTTGGGGGAGAGGGGAGAGGAAAAGGTGTGAGGTGAAAGAAAACTCTTTTCCTCCTCCTTCACGCAGTAAGTGCCCCAAACACACCTGGCTTGTTCATTCTACCAGCGAAAGAGAATTTTTTTTTTTAAAGTCAGCTACAGACAAACCTGATGATCCAAGCACGCCGCGAGCAAGTCCCGGGGCACTTCTGGAAGTCGCCCGCTCGCTGGGCGTTCGGGCGGCGCGGCAGCCGGGCGGCTCTGGGGACCGTGCCCCAACACCTGAGCTCCGTGCCCCACCTGACCCACAACTCGGGGGGGTCGGGGAGGACCGAAGTGGCCGGCCAGGCCCAGAGGAACAGGACCGCTGAAAGGTCTGCGCCTCACCGCCGTTGTCCGACGCCAGGCAGCGCGCGAGGACGAGGCGAGGGGCACGAGATGGCAGAAGGGGAAGACCCACGGCGACGAGCATGCGACATGTCAACAGAATAGCGGCCGAATGGCACGCGGCCCCTACGGCAGCTCGCCCAGGCGCCGGGAGCAGGAAGTGTCCGCACCTCCCTCAGAAGCCGGGACGCCCCCTCCGTCTCACCCCGCCCGGGCCACGACCCCGAGACACCTGTTTAGCCGCGCTCGAGGTTTGGTTCCACCCGCCACGCTCCAGCCCCCACTACTCTCAGAGAGAGGGGGGCGGCGAGCGGAGCCGGGACCTTGGACCCACAGCCTGAGGGCGCCTCCGCCGGTCATACCTGACATCAGCAGCGGCTCCCTCTCGCCCCTCCAGGGGGACTGAGAGGAGGACGACACGGACCCAGAGACCGTTCCTCCTTTCGGTGGCCGCAGAAGTGACTCAGGGCCGCTAGCCGGGGCCGCCCGCTGCCGCCCAGATCATTCCGGGGCAGCGGCGGCGGCCGAGGCGGGCCCAGAGCGCGCGCCCGCCCGCTCGCTCCGCCCCTCCCCGCAGAGCGTCTAGGTTTTTGGCCCGCCTACGGCGCAGCCGCCACCCAGGGGTCTCCTAGAGCAGACGTCGCAGCCGCCGCACCAGCCCCAGGGATGGGCGGGGCGGGAGGGGGCAGGGGTAGGCGGGTCTACGGCGACGTGCGGACGCAGGGATTGGTCGCCGAAAGCACGCTCCGCCCTTCTGCGTTGGGGTCTGGGAAGTCGGGGTCTTCTAAGAGCTATAGGTTTAGCTGCAGCCGGCTATTGGTTGCTGTTTTCCGGTCCCTACCGCTCTGTTTCTGCTGTACCCTCTTACCCTAGATCCCGGTTCTTGAGGGAGACTAATGCAGGGAAGCATTGGAAACTGAGAATGGAGGTGCCTGAGGTACCTTTGTCTGAGGGACAGGGGCTAATCCTGCAGGAGTCCCTTGGCCTCCAGCCTGCTCTTAACCTGTTCCTTTTTTCCTGTTCTTTTCTCCCCGGCAAGATGAGGTATGCAAACAGATGCAGGGAAATCAGATGTGTGAACCAGGAAGGACTGAAAATCTAGATAGTGAAACCACAAAACTGCCAGTAGGTACACATGGTCTTTGGTTCTGTCAGTACTCCAGGCAATGGAAGAACTACCTCAGGGCTTTGGAAAACTCCACTTTTGTTGGCAAAAGTGTTATGAGTCTTTGGAATAGAGAAAGGTGACCCACTGAGGCAACCCCACCACGGTCAGAAGACGGGGAAAAGGCCTTAGGCATTAACCACCATCTTGCCAGGCCAGCTTTTTAAAAAAAAATTTTTTTTAATAATGCTTTCATCAGGCAGTTCTTTAGTGGCCTATAGCATAGGAGTTGAGTGTGGCCTCTGAGGTTTGATAATGCATGTTATTGTTATTTTTCCTTTAATTTGCTTAGATTTCTTTCTTTTATAGTTTGCCAGGACGTGCTATTAATAGATCCAAAAGAACCTTCCAAGAGAATTTTAAACTTAAAGTACATCTAATGACTCTAATCTAAATCTCTTTTTATTCAGATGAGAAAACAGGCCCGGAAAGATAAACTAATATGCCCACGCTAGAAGTGCAGGTATCCTGATGTTCAGGTTAGTGCTCTTTCCTAGGCCCATGCCTGGAGACTTCTCTCCCTTACATCCTTACCTCCATCCTCCTTTCTCCTCCCCAACCTGTTGTACAATTTGCCCGCCTTTACCCCCTTCCCTTTCACAGCCACTTTAAAACCGTTTCAGAGGTGGTGCTCCAAATAGAAAGCAAAACAAAACAAAAAACTGAGGACTCCTTATCTCATTTTAATTTTGTTGAAAGTAAGATATTCAATTAGTTGTTTGAATAAACAATTGAATGAAGTAGAATATATCTTTTTCACTTTAAAAGGTAACATACAATGCTGGTATATTTTTGATTCCTGGCTCCTGCATTATAGGATTTTCTGACATCATAGAAAGATCCGTTTTGAATTTCACTGAGATCTGAACATTGACAGTCCTGGAAATAACATGGTAAATAGAACAATGGGATCCCTGAGACTTGACTTCTGCTTCCAGTTTAATCATTGATTAGCTGGGTAACCTATGGCAAGTCACCTAATCTTTCTAAATCTCAATTTCCATCTCCAAAAAGTATGGACAATAATCCCAACCTGCCTCAAACAGCAGTCAGTGAGATTGTATGTGACAGTGTAGTTGTAAAGCATTAGCATTCTTCTAATTACATTAGGCTTACCAAGGTCTATCCTATTTTATTTTTAAACAATTAAGCTTTAAATATTTTAGGTGTGAACACTGTGAAGATTTTTCTTTGAAGCGGTGACAAGTTATTTACTGATTTTACGCTGTACCTTTGTAAAATATTAGCATCATTCATAGCAACTGGATTTAAGAGTATGGCAGGATATAGGTTATTATATGTTAGATCTCATTTTATTAGCCCATTGTAAATTTATTACACTTTAAAAAGTATACATAATTATAAGCAGCTCTTTTTCCTTTTCACGAATTAATTTGTAATTGTGGCTGGGTGCCTGCCCCTCTTTATAGTAATACTGGTAGTTAAACCTACTTAGTAATAAACATATATTTAGCCAATAATTTGGTCTGAGTCTAAGTAGTTCATCCTAGAGCAAAATTGCACCCAACAGCAAGAAAATAAATGGTTGAATGCATGTCCTTTTTAGAGAGCAGGACTTGGGGCACAGGGGTGTGCTTTTTCTAATTGAATGTCAGAGGTAGAGATTATGCAGTTAATGACAATGCACAATTTGGTGGCATGGCTAACTTCAGAGATAAATATGTGATGCTGATAAAATGTGAGATAAATATACCTTAGCTTAAGATTCAAGTTCTGATTATGTAGTGGATGGCTATCCAATCTCCTTGGTCTTTGTCATTGTATGGTTTCCTGCCTTCTCCTCTTCAGCCCTGACAGCAAATCCATTTGAAACTACTGATTTATTGGATTATCTGTGGTTATTGATGACCCCTACTACCCATCCTCTTTAATAACCTGAAAAGGAAGAAGAAAAACCCTAGAAAAAAATAGACAAAGCTTAATGTGCACCATTTCTCAATAGCAAATTAGGAAGTAAATGAAAAATGCATACCAAGAAACTAGGATGAGGGGAATCCTTCTGGAGACAGTGTGTTTTTCAGTAGAGCATCTTATCTCACATTGAAAATACCTGTCAAGGAAAGGAAAGGAAAGGGAAGGGGAAGGGGAGGGGGAGGGGGAGGGGGAGAGGGAGGATACCTATTAAGATAAAGTAATTTCACCCTATGGAACTTAAGAAGGCATTTTCCTCCAAACAGTTTTTATTCCTAGCTACATCTTCACAAAATCTGTCAAGATTTTGAGAAAGTTGGAATGGCTGATGTTTTCTGAATTAACTGACACATGAAGAGGTAAAGGTGGAGAACAGAGCAGAGGAGATGGTAAAGGAAAAAAAAAAATCTAGGAAATAATTTTAGCCTCAGGGGAAGAGGTCTTAGCATTGATTCACCCCATATTAGCTTGAAAGCAGAGACTGCCACGTGTGCGCTGAGGAATTTGTGTCATCTAGAGAAATATTCTCAATTTAGGAGGTTGGGCTCCCTGGGGTTACTCTGTGTTCTTCCAGTTCTCTGGAATATGAATCAGAATACTCCTTAATTGTTTCCCCTAGTGGCTCAATAAAAACAGAAAACATTTGCTGAAAGTGGAATAGGTGAAGCTTGCTTTACTTTAAAATCCCGAAGCAGTACATTATTTATAAATGTGTATGCTGCCTCTGTTTGTATAAAGATCTACCTGACTGATAATTTTAGCTGCATATTGTGGCCTAATATTTTTTTCTTCTTTCTTTTAAGCTGTTATTTCTAAATCCTGAAAAATGGATACCTTTTTGGGTTTCTGTCCATTTTGCATTGAGATGTACCCTTTCTTTGTCTCGCTCCCCAGTTCTCTTCTAGAGGTTAGGTCCCTTTAGCCATGTTTGTATGAGAGGACCCTTTCCCTTCCTGGCCATAGCTGAATGGAAGGAAGCTGAGTCAATCAGACTCTCTCCCCTGGGATTTTTGAATTGGGAGAGAGAGGCCTTAGTCTCTGTCTGGTGAGCACTGAAACTCTAATCCAAACATGTAAACCCAAGATAAGTATAATAATGATAACAAATGGATTGACCAAAAAATTTTAAAGGAATTATTATTTCAAGCAATACTAGCAATACTTAAACATTTATTGCCACATTTTTTGTCCTGTAGCTGCAAATGTTCATTATCAAACATAAAGATATTCACTATAAAGATGTTTATACTGAAATGTGTGTGTTTTTCATCCAAGGGGCAATTATTTCTAAAATCAAGGACCTGGACTAGGTAATTTCTAAGATCCCTTATAGCTGGTAAAGCCTCATGAGTCTATGGATTAAGATGACCCTGTAAAAACAGAAGCAACTGTTTCTGGGAATTTGAGTTTCTCTCTAATGAGGATGACTGCATGTCCACAGAGCTATAGTCAAGTTCTCTTGACTAATGGTCTGCTTGCAAATAATTCAGTCTCTTAATCTATTATACCATTGTTTGTGCAAAATACCTGTCAGTACAGAAGTAGTCAGGAACAATTAAATTATTATAAAAATGGGCATCACTGTCCATTATTTTAACCTAGCCTTACAGTTGCACAAACTCTATTTAAATTAATTACGTTTCATGGCTCATTATTTTTCTCTCATTATGAATTACTTCTGCTAGTTAGTATTGTCTTTTTACCCAAAGTTCTGCCCACACAGAAAAGGAGAGTTTGGCTTTCCTTCTGTCTTCTGTTAGCATTAGTCTCAGGGAATACTTCCTCAGATGTACTTCCTGTAGCTACTTCACTCCTTTGACATGTCCTTGGACACATGCCCTCCATTTCATCTTTTGTACTGTAGGAATCAGTTGCATGTATACATACAACCTTTAGAACCTATTTATTTATTATTTATTTTTAAGATTTTATTTATTTATTTATTTATCCCCCCCTGATGCTTGTGCTCGCTGTGTCCATTTGCTGTGTGTTTTTCTGTGTCTGCTTGTCTCCCTTTGTTGGGTCGTCCAGCTGCGTCAGCTCACCGCACCGCGCGGGCTGGCTTGCCTTCACCAGGAGGCCCCGGGAAGCAAACCCGGGGCCTCCCATATGGTAAATGGGACCCCCATCGATTGAGCCACATCCGCTTCCCTAGAACCAATTTAAAGTCAAGCCTTACTTCTACTTTGGGCTGGATTTGCCTTCTCTATTACTGAGTGGGTCCAGACCATCAGGCACCTTCATTTCCGTCTCCCCTCTGTTAAATATCTGTCTCCACATCCATCTTCTTATTTCCTGCTTAAGAAGGGTAGCATTTTTGTCTCTCTCCCTGCTGTACTTCAACTTTTGTCAATCAGGATAACCATTACTTGACCCCTATACATCAGACTTTTGTCAAAGATATACTGCAGAGGATAGAGGTGGAGGTGGGAGGTAGAGATTGAGCAGGAAAGTAACTCTCTGTAGTTGAAGCCAAAAAAAATCTTGATGGAAGATGAAGTCTGCAGAAACAGACTAGAAAGAAACTTCCAGAGTTCAGAAGGACCAGCACTTCAGTTCCATGAGAAAAACTGGAATTTGTACTCAATAAAAAGTGGAGAGGTACAAAGGGCAAGAAAGACACACATATGGGGCATGAAAGAGCTGAGTGAGGGAATGAGGATCAGAAAATTAACGAGTTTTGCTTTTCATGTACAAATGGCCATTTATGACGTTGTTGCCTTTTATCTTTGAAGTACAGACACATCCCCAGTGCATAAACATGGGTGAGTACAAGGGTCCCTTGGGTGTGAGAAAGGAAATGAGCTGCTGTGCTCCAGTTTACCAAATTCCCCAGTGGTAGCTGAAGGGCCACTTCTCTTTTCTTCCATTACTTGCTAGCTATGTTTTTATGAACTTTTGTAATATTGTTTGTAACACTGTTTCTATAGGAAAATGCAAATTGGATCACCTTTTAAAATGAATTTCTGGAACACAGTCACATGAAAACAGGGGCCCTTTTTACTTTACTATTAGCTATCTAGAGATTGCAGGTAAAGAAAATTTAGGTAGAAAAACAATGCCTTTGCCAAAATTACAGTTAGATTAAGCTGAAATTAGAATTTCGTGCATGGTCATTAAGTTTATAGAACCTCTTTGTTTATTGGACCTTTAATGAGCTTTTGCCAGAAGAGATGATTTGGAGGAAGGGGAACAAACCCCTACAGTAGTCCAACAACACATTACTTTCTTTCCTTTTTCCTCTGCTTTGCAATTCTATTCCTGTTTTCTCTGCATATCTATTTCTTCCTCTGCC
>JAQZBX010044515.1:0-21335 GCA_029593785.1 Cabassous unicinctus
AAGGTTGGTTTTTTTTTTTTAATATTATTTTATCTTTTGGGAATTCAGAGGGTGGACTGTAGCAGGTTGATATTATTTATGAATTCCAAAAAGAAGGACTATGCTTGTAAACTGGTCTGTTCCTCTGGGTGTGATCCCCTTCAATTGCATTAGCTTCAACTGAGATGACTTTGATTAAATTACCTGTTAAGATTAGGGTTTTGATTCAAACAAAACAAAATAAAGGGACTCTCACAGAAGAAGACACATGAGAGAGAGACAGAGATCTGTAGACATGGAAGAGGAGAGCGCTTGGTCATTTTGGTCCTGCCATGTGACAGAAAGGAGAAGGCTCATACAGCTAAAACCCCAAGAAGAGAGACAAGCCCTATGCTATCTTACAGCTGAGATTGGAAGAAGCTGGGCCCATGGAGCCCTTAAGGTAAAGAAGGAAAGACAGACCAGACAGTGAATGCACATCATTTTGCTTCAACAATTGGCAACAGACTTTGGTGAAAAAGCAGACATGAGTTGGACTTTTTAAGGCCTTGTAACTGTAAGATTTTAACCCAAATAACTTTTACAAAAGTCAATATATTTCTATTACTTTGCATCAGCCCCCCCTTTAGTTGACTAATACACCATGTGATACAGAAATTCCACTTATAGTTCTATACCCAAAGTAAAAACAGCGTCTCAAACAGAAACTTGTAGAGTAATGTTTATGGCAGAATTAACAAAAGACAAAAGATGGAAACAACTGATGTTTATTTCACCAAAAGATAGGAAAATACACGAAAGAATGTAGTTGTGAGACATGCTGCTATATGGAAGTAAGTTGAAAACATTATGCTAAGAATAGAAGCTTTGAAACTTGCAAGGCAAATATTGTGTGATTTCACTTAGATGTCTAGACATAACAAAATTTCAGAAGCAGAAATTTAATTAAAGTTTGCCAAGGGATAGGGGATGGAGAGAATGGAGAGAATATGCAAAGAAAAATACCAAAAAATATGTTTTGCTTAATAGTTTTGGTATTCCAGACTCTTTTCTGAAAAAAAAAAAAACAATGATACATTTTATTCAGTCCATTTATAAAATGTTCATTTCAATACAGACATTATAATATCTCTTTCAATAAAATAAATATATTTCCATAAAATTATTGAAAATCCACAGTTATAAATCAGTAGTTGAAAAGGCATATGCTTGGAATTCCATGTCCCTTAGAATTATATTTACTGATGGTATCAAGGAATATATTTAGTGGTATTAAAGCATTCTTTGATTTTTAATTTTTTTATTACAGAAGTTGAGTGTTTACAGAGCAATCATGCACAATTTGAAGGATTCCCATATACCTTATATTAATACATTCTATTGGTCTGGGAAAATTGTTAAAATTGTTGAAAGCACAATGTATAATTGTACTGTTAGCTATAGTCAGTGTTTTAAATTAACGTTCACTGTTTATGCTGTGTGCTTTGATTTTTGCTATCAGAAAATGAAACAGTTACAGACTAAATTAAATTAAAGGAAGACAGATCTATTCAGGTAGAGGGAAAGAGAATGTTTTTTAAAGGAAGTTTTGGGACCATAAAAGACTGGATGGGATTATATGAAGTACAAAAGGAGATCTCTATGGCCATCCTAGGTATTTATAAAAGTTATAAGGAGAGATAAACAAGTCTAAAATTTCTTAAGTACTTCATTGGAAAAGTGGAAGAAGAAATTCTACTAGATCAGATGTGATGACTAGGATGAAGAGGCCAAATGTTAAATAAACTACAGCTATAATTTCTATAATGATAAAATGAATATTTTAGTTTTAACTGTAATTTCTCTCTTGTAATTTGTAGTATGTAGCTGTGCATCTTTACTTATTAATGAAAACTGACTCTAGCCAGAAAACGAATTCTTGTTTTTCCACTCTTTAGCAAATTCATTTTTTGTTCCCTAACAAGCTCCTGTTTTTCTTCCTCCCATCTAATACTTAATAAAATATTCACCTGATCGAGAAGTCTAAAACTAAGTACACTAAGGAATGGCCATGAGCTAACCCCTTCTCCCCCTCTTCTGATGCCCACTTTGCAGACCACAGTTTGCAGGTGGATCTAGCCAAGGACATCCCAGTCCCTAACTCTCTTAGTCTAATTCTAATAATAACCCTTGCCTCCTCTTTTCAGGCAGGCAGATTTGAGTCTTTATCTCCTGAACTCTGCTAGCTTAATAAACTTTTCCTTTGAGTGATCAGTCTTGGCATGGACTTCATTTCTCTGCACTGGGTAAGGACCCAGACCACCTGTAAGTTTCCTCTTCAGTGACAATATGTAAAATGTGAAGAATCAGTATGACAAAGTATTAATTGTCTTACCATCACAGTGTAGAGAAGTTTGCAAGTTGTACTGCACAGTCTAAGAGGCAATGCCAAGGAATAGACTATAACAGAGATTCATATGGGAGAATTGTCACTGATGAAACTTTGAAAAATGCATGCCACATAAAATTCATGATGCATACTTTCTGTGGTAGTTTGAGTCTTTTATTAACCCCAGAAAATTATAATCTTAAATTGGTCCATTCCTGTGGCAGGGACCCTTTAGATTGGATTCAGTTGAGGACCTTTCATTGGATTACTCCACAGGAGCCAGAAGCTGAAATCAATGGAACTCATAGAAGTGGAGATCAGCACATGCTACCATTGTGCCTTGCCATATGCCTGATTGTCCACAGCTGCAGCTTGGGGAGAAGGCATCTCCTGATGAAGCCCTGATTTGGAAATTTTCATAGGCTCAGAACTGTAAGCTTTTATCTTAAGAAATCCCCAATGTAAAAGCCAACCCATTTCTGCTATATTGCTTTGCTATATTGCTTTAAAAAACTAAAAGATAATATTGTAACATGATAATGGGGTTCTAGGCAAATATAGAAAATGTTATAAGGGCTTTTAAAATGGGTAAGAGGAAGATTCTGAAAGAACTGTGAGGTGCTTGATAGAAAAGACCTAGATTAATTTGAAGAGAATGTTGGTTGGAATATGAACACTATGAGTACTTTTGATGAGGTCTTAGACAGAAATGATGAATATGGCATTGCAAACTGGAATAAAAGTGATCCTTGTTTTAAAGTGGCAGAGAATTTGGCAAAGTTGTGTTCTGAATTTGTACGGAAGGCAGAATTTGAAAGAGACTAGCTTGGATATTTAGCTGAAGAGACTTATAACTAAATGTGGCAAGTGTGGACTGGCTTCTCCTTGCATCTTATAGTACCATGTGAGAGGAAACAGATATTCTGAGAAGAGAAATCCTAGGCACAAAGAAACCAGAAATTGATGATTGGGAAAATTCTGAGCTTCTGGAAAGCAACTCCCCAGAGAATAACATTCCATGTAAACGTAACTGAACATGGAGCTAGTCAGCCATTTCATTACAGGTTAGTATTGGAAATGAAGTTATCAAGGAATGATTTGTGAAAACTCTCATTGTCTGATGGTTGAGATGCCTGCATGCTGCATGCAAAACCTACAAGTTTTTTGTGAGCTTTGTTTGAATGGAACCACTGCAATCGTGGACTAAAAAGAAAAGAAAAGGGATAGAAAGAACCATGGAAACTGAGGTCTGGAATGAAAGCGTTTTCTTGGGCCAAGAAAGGTCCCCATCCATTTGTGTGAAAAGGGTGAGTATGTCCTGGAATTTGGAGAGGGTGTGCCTTCCACACAGTTGTTCAGAAAGATGGTTACCATCCCAGGCTTCAGAGAAGGTGAAGCCTAATTCTTGAGGATTGGGCTGAGTTTGGCCACCACCTCATCTTTCTGAGGGAGTTGAGCCTATGCCTCAGATATTTTGAAGGGTGTGGAAATCACCCCATTGTTTTCATAGAGCAGGACCCAGAGTTTGGCTGCCATCCTGCTCCTTGATGAGGGTGGACCCAAAGCATGGCCACTGGTGAAGCTTCTGGAAAATGTGGGTCTCCCATGCCATGAGTCCCTGAGGATAAGAGATCGTGTTTCTAGAGATGACTCTCAGACTTTGAACTCTAATGGAATATTCCCTGCTGATTTTCAGACCTGTTTGAGACCCTTAGCCTCTGTTTTCCTTCCAATTTCTCCCTATGGCAATGGGAACATTTAATCAATGACTCTCTCTCTTTTGTATATTTGAATCAGATAATTTTTTTTCTCAGTGCAACACATATAAAATCTGAGGGGAATTTTGCCCAAGACAGACTACATACCTATAACCAATTTTTATGAGACCTGCACTTGATAATGTTATTGAAATGATTTAAGACTTTTTGAAATATTGTGATGGAATGTATGTATTTTGCATATGTTTAAAAAAAACATGTCTTTTTTGCATCAAGAGGGTGGAATGTGGCAGTTTGAGTTATTTGTGGACCCCTGAATATTATGATCTTAAATTGGTCCAATCCTGGGGGTGTAAACGTATTGTAAATGGAACTGTTTTGTTTTGTTTTTATTAGATCACTTCAATAAGGTGTGACCCAGTGTGGGTCTTAATCATCTTACTGGAGTTCTTTATAAATGGATGAAGACAAAGAGAAGGAAACACAGAGACATACAGAGGCTCAAAGAAGAAATGCCCAGAAGCTGAAAGAGAAGGCCCTGGGAGTCAGAATTTGAAATCAATGGAGCCCACATACTCAGAAACCACCAGATGTTGCCATTGTGCCATGCCACAAGCCTAATCACACAGAGCTACAGCTCTGAAAGAAGGCATCTTCTGATGAAGCCTTGATTTGCACACTTTCACAGCCTCAGAACTATAAGTATATAACTTAATGAATCCCCACTCTAAAAGTCTACCAATTTCCTATATATTGCTTTGGAAATCTTTAGCAAACAAAATAAAATTCATGATGTATACTCTCAAAGTGTGAAAGGAAGCTAGGTGAAAAATAAAACTCAAATAACCAAGGATCCTTATAACCAAAAGAATCATTATCTTATACAAGTCCCAAATATTCCCCAGCTATTTAGACATTCACAGTGCATATATATATATATATATATACCCTACTAAATGTGCCATCCACCCTGCTGGTGAAGCCTTCATATAAAACACCATCCATCCCAAATGCTAAGTGTATTAATTTGCCAAAGGGGTGTGTATTAGTCAGAAAAAGGGGTGCTGATGCAAAATACCAGAGATCATCTGGTTTTTATAAAGGGTAATTATTTGGGGTAGAAGCTTACAGTTACCAGGCCATAAAGCATAAGTTTCTTCCCTCACCAAAGTTTGTTGCCACATGTTGAAGACAACTGCCAAAATTGGCCAGGGTTCAGGCTTCTTGGGTTCCTCTCTTCCTGGAGCTCTGTTTCTTTCTGGGCTCAGCTCCTCCGTTTCCACAAGGTCAGATGTAGACTATGAGACTCTCTAGGCTTTGTTTCTATCCACAAGGCCAGCTCTGAACCATCAGGCAAATGGCTCATCTCTTTTCTCAGGGCCTTCTCTCCTTCCTCATGACCAAGCTCCTCTGTATGCTTACATCCCTGGGCTCCAGCATCAAAACTCCACATCAGAACTCCAACTCAAAACTCCAGATAACTCCTCTGCTCTGCCATATAGTTTTATCTCTGAGTCCCCACCTCCCAAAGGGCAGAGACTCAACATCCTACTGACATGGTCCAATGAAAACCCTAATCATATTTGAATCAGGCCCAGAAGAACAGACCAATTTACAAACATAATACATATCTATTTTTGGAATTCAAAACTATATCAAACTGCCACACTCCACCCTCTTAATTCCAAAAAGACATTACAATATTCAAGAAATCTTAAATCAGTAACAAAGCAAGCATAAAATCATATCATAATCAGTTTAAAGAAATACAGTTTGTCTTGGGGCAAAGTCCCTTCTAGCTGTACACCACTGAAACTTACAAAATGATTTATCTGCTTCTAATACACAAGTGGATAGACAAAGGATAAACATTTCCATTATCATAAGAAATTGGGAGGGAAACATAAGTTGTGGGTCCTCTACAGTTCAGTAAACCTACAGGGCATCCTCCATTGAATTTCAAAGTTTGAAAGTTACTCTTAAGATGGTGATTTCTTCTTCCTGGAGCCACATGGGGACCCACTCTTTCTAGAGGCTTGCCCAATGGCCATTTTCTTGGTTCCACCCTCATCAAGTTTCTGGTTGTTGACCTCGCTCCTGACCTCACCCTCCAAGAGTATTGGGGTGATTGCCACACCTTACCCAATCTTTGCATTAGAGTCTTTGCATCCTTAGTACAGTGACATGAAGACAACATGCCTCCTAAATTTTTGCATGAAGGCTCAACCCTCTCAGAGCAACAAGTTGGCCATCTGGCCTTCCCTAAATCATGGGGGACAGGCCCAGCCCTCTCAGACCTATGGGGAATAAACCTCAACCTCCTTAATCCTTGAGGAATGTGTTCCACCCTCTCTGCATTTGGGGCAGCAAAACTCTCCCCAAACATTGGGTGGGAACATCCACCTTCTTCAACAGCTGGGGCCAACTCACCCTCTCTGTACACATGGGTGGGGTTCCTCTCTTGGCCCAAGGCAATGTGTTAATTCCAGATGTCGGCTTCCATGGTTTTCTTTTTAAAGCTGTTTCTCCTTCAATCTCTCTTTCCATATCACTGTTAGTCCAAGATGACCGTTGTTTTGTCCATAGAGCTCTCTCAAAAAACCCTGTTGCTTTAGCGTGCAAGAAGCAGTGGTCTGAGCCATCAGACAGTAAGACTTTCCACAAGTCTTTCTGACATAACTGCATCTTCAGTCCTGATTTACAAGTTCCAAGTTTAGTTAAGTCCTCAGATGGTGCACTATCATCTGGGAGCTTGATTTCTAGAGATTTGGAATTTATGGAATCAGTTTCTGTTTTCTTTGTGCACAAAAATTCAGTTCTCACCACATTTATCTCATTTAGCATTTTGCTATTAGCTGCAAGGATAAGCCAAGCCGCATTCTCCGAGTTTACTTTGGAAAGTTCTTCAGCTAAATGCCCAGGCTCTCCATTTTCAAATTCTGCCTTCCATATAACATCAGGTGTTAATCTTGTTAAGTTCTCTGCAACTTTAAAACATGGATTGCCTCTCCTCCAGTTTCCAATAACAGTTTCATCATTTACTTCTAAGGTATCTTAAAAAGTCCCTTTAGCATCCATAATACTATCAACAGTCTCTTCAAAACACTGTAGGTCTTTTCTACTAAGCATCTCACAATTCCTCCAAAACATATCCCTTACCCATTTATAAAACCATTCCAAAATTTTAGTAATTGCAGAAGCACTTTCCCATTCCTTGGTACCAAATTCTATATTAGTCAGCCAAAGGGGTGCTGATGCAAAATACCAGAAATTGGTTGGTTTTTTAAAAGGGTATTTATTTGGGGTAGAAGCTTACAGTTACCAGGCCATGAAGCATAAGATTTTTCCCTCACCAAAGTTTGTTTCAATGTGTTGGAGCAAGACAGGTGCCAATGTTTGCCAGAGTTCAGGTCTCTTGGGTTCCTCTCTTCCTGGGGCTCCATTGCTTTCTGGACTCAGCTCCTCTGTTTCCTCCAAAAGGTCAGATGTAGACTATAAGTCTCTCTAGGCTTTGCCTCTATCCAAAGACCAGCTGTGAACTGTCAGGCAAATGGCTTATCTCTTTTTCTGGGGCTTTCTCTCCTTCCTCACAACTAAGCTCCTCTGAGTGATTGCTTCCCTGGGCTCCAGCATCAAAACTCCACATCAGAACTCCAACTCAGAACTGCAGCTAACTCCTCTGCTCTGCCATATAATTTTATCTCTGAGACCCGGCCCACCAAGGGGCAGGGACTCAACATCCTACTGATGTGGTCCAATCAAAGCCCTCATCATAATTTAATCATGTCCAGAGGAACTGACCAGTGTACAAACATAATCCATATCTATTTTTGGAATTCCTTACTATATGAAACTTCCCCAGTGTGTCAATGAAAAGTAAAAGAAATCTGTTGGCTTTTAAAAAGGGTATTTAATTGGGGTAAAAAGCTTACAGTCCCAAGGCCATGTAACCACCCACCCTGTTTAATGAACAGGTCTTGGTAGAGGATATGATTCAATCCATACAGAAGGGAAATACTTAGTGCACAACAACTTCACTTTCCTTCTGTAGATATGAAAGTAATATCACATTTTTAAAAGTTCTATACAAAACATTATAAAAATTGAACATAATTCAATTTTAATCATGGGAGATAATTTTCACCTTTATACAATAAAAATAAGGTTCTGCTCTTATTTTGTCATTTGCTTACTTTTCTGTTGGACAGTTCTGGTAATATTATGTTATTCTGTCTTCACTTTATAAAGTAACTATAATTACTTAAAAATTTTTGGACATTTTTAGGTTCATCCATATAGCAGAATGCATTAGAACATCAATTTTATGGCTGAAAAGTATGCTCAAAAAAGATTTTGGTGAGTGAAACAAGCATAGCAAAAAAAAGTACTAATATTTTATGTTTTATTTATATGAAATATATAAAATAAACAAATCCAAAGATACAGACATTAGGTTACAGATTACCCAGAGCTATGTGTGGATGCTGGGAGAATTGGGAAAGTTTTGCTTAATGGCTATACAGTTTCTGTTTGGACTTTGAAAAGTTTTGAAGATGATGGAACTACATTCTAAATACAATTAATGCCACTAAGTTGTACAAATAAAATATTTAAAATGGAAAATTTCATGTTAAATATATATGCTAAAAATAAAAATAAAAAATTAGAAATTAGAAAAATTATGCACTTTTACATTGTTTTGATTTGAAAAAATATTAATTTCTATATGTTTAGAGCACAATAATCTGATCACTCTGCACTATTTATTATGCAAATATTCCCCCTCACTTATTCATAAATCTATCTCAATTAAATTCTGAAATCGAATACCTCTAGTAAAGGTGATTCTTCTGATTGTGACTGTTCATTTCATTTATTTCAAAATCCATGTTCCCAGAATCAATAATCAAATTAAATCAAAGTTTCAATATAATCTTCAGAAAATTTATTTTTACTTATAATTTTGGGAAAACTGAAATATATTGTAAAATATTGGCTTTATCAATCATTAACATGATATTATCATCAAAATATCCCTGCATGTAATTTTACAAATTATTCATACTAGTTATACTAGTTCTTGTATCAAATTGTAACAATTGAAAACACACATTGCTAGATGGAACTAATACTGTGGATTAGGAAAGATATTCCAGGGGAGACCAGAGATGCCACATGCTGGTGTGTATCTTCCCTTCTAACAGTCCAATTGATCCTGGATTGTTGCTACAGTGACAGCCCAGTCAATCAAGAAATTAGAAGAAGCCATGTCAATCTGGAAAAGAAGTCTAAATGTGCAAGAACAAATACTTAGCACATGTCCTGGAGGGGGAGGTTTCATCTGGTGAGTAATATAATAGTGGAACTTTCTCTCATAGGCCCTAGGACATTTGCTTAGAGTGGGAAAGATCTTGGCTTACAATACCACCAATGTTAACCCTTTAAAGCAGCAGACCTTAATGCTAATTGTGTTTTAGCACCCTGTGGCAGGTCCTATGGCCACTTTTTTGGGTAGCCATAGGGCTACTGCTGAATCACTTTTAGAGCTGGTTAACTTTAATGCTGGGTTCCAGGTTTACAAAGGTACTAAAAAAAATTAGGCAGCTCTTAGGTTATACACAAAGAGTAAAGCATGTCAGGATTTAGAAACAACGATTAGAGATGAGAGCCCATGGATAAATGTGACTGCTGTAAGAGCTTATAATTTAGGCCCTAATTTCCTTAAATAAAGTTATTTCTAAAGATTATTAACTACAACCTATAGTAGATTTTTTTTCATTTTACTTTTACACCTTTAATTAGTTTACATTAATCAGCAAGTATATTAACAAGTATTAATCAACAAGTATTTTATTTTTGCAGTATAGGAAAAAATACAATTTTCTTAATTATTTTTATGAAAATTTAAGATTTTCAATGAAATTAAGATTATCTACTACCACCTTAATATACAGATTGAGATGGCATCTGAGAGGTATCTTTTTTATGAAGTTACTTTTTCTTATTAATATTAATTTAGATTACAACTTAATAATGATTTCCTGGAATTAAATATTTATATAGAAATTCTTCAGTTTAGAAAATGATTTTACAAACTTCCCTTAAATATCCATAACTACATAAACTAGTTATTTCACTTTAAGGTAAATTTCCTGTTTAACAGATGAAATTTACTTTCACAAGCCCTCTGCAACTTTTTCAATTTATACATGCCTTGTCTTTCAGGTCCTACTTCTGTACACCAAGTACTGTTGTGCTGAAAATAAAACAAATAGACTGAAATAAAGTGGGGTGCAGAGTAAGTTTATTGAGCTAGAGTTGCATTAATGCAGGAGCAACAACAAAAGAGGTTTCTGCCCAAAAGGTTGAGTTGAGGGAGCAGCTTATATGGCTGCTTGAGACAAAGGGAAGCTATGCAGAGAGTGGAGAGGGATAAAGGGGACATGATTTATGCTTGGTATGTGTTTTCCATGCTTTCCATACATTCCATGTATTACAAGGCTTTTGGCTTGTTTCACCAAGGTATCCTTGGGGGCCAGTTCGTTGATTACCATGCAGGATGTTGATGTAAGGTTGTGGCAATCTGGTGAAGATCAGCAGAACTTGCTGGTGTCAGCTTGAACTCTGCTACAGTTCTTCCTCTAAGGCTGAGGTAGGGGTTTTATCAGAACTGCAAAGGATCACTGGCATTTCATCTTAATTCAGTTGACCTTCATTTCTCCTTTATTACTCCCTGGATAAAATGGTAGCTCAAGCAAATCAAAATGGTTAGTTAAATCATTTATCATTTCAATTTCACACTTCTAACAAGTTCTAAAATGCAAAGGCATAAAAGTTAAGATAAATCTGATTTTGGATATACAGTGTATTATGATGTAACTTGTAACAAGCACAACAAAATGTGGGGGACAAAAGGGTATAAGAACAGTGTTTGTGTATGCCATTGAAGCTAATTTGCTAGCAAATCACATGTGATTTTTAAAAATTTAGGATGTTAAATTTTAGCACTGTGGAAAGCACAAAGAAAATATATGAAAAATATAGTCATATAGAAATGACAATGGATGAAAAATGTTACAATACAAAATTTCAAATAAATATAAAAGTAGGCCTTAATGGAGAATCAACAAAAAGCAAAAGTTGGTTATTTGAAAACAAAACAAAATATTTCTGCGTGACTCTTGGTTTTCTTCAGAACCTAGCCACTTGTCAAGATTATTAGCTTGAGTAAATGAATAGAAAACAGAAATCTTCACAGGTAAAAGTTACCACTCCAATAAGTATTATCAAAAATCATGCTTAGGCTCTTCCAAAAATTCTAAATTAAAAAGGAGGAAACACTGCCTAATTCATTCCATGAGAATTGTATTACCTTAATACAAAGTCAGATAAAGATACAAGATAAGAAAATTGCAGATAATATCTCTTATGAATATAGATGTAAATATCCTCAACAAAATATTAGCAAGTAAAATTTAACAGCACAGCAAATGAATTATACACCATGATCAAGCAGGGTTTATCCCATTTATGGAAGTGTGGTTCAACATAAGAAAACTATTTATTAAATACAGCACATTAACAGAATGAAGGAAAATATAATATACGACCATCTCAATTGATGCAACAAAGACATTAGACAAAATCCAGTGCTCTGTCTAGATAAAACACTTAGAAAACTGGGAATAAAAAGACTTCCTCAACATGATACGGGGTATATATGAAAATCCCACCACTGATATCATGCTCAATGGTGAAAGGCTGTAAGCTTTCCCTTTAAGATGAGGAAAAATACAAGGATTCTCCCTGTCAACACTGTCATTCAATGCTGTACTAGGAGTTCTATCTGGTGCAATTAAGCAAGAGAAAGAGATAAAATTTACACAGATTAGAAAGGAAGAATAGTATTTTTTTTCCTTTCTGCAGATGGCATGATCCTATATATAGAAAATCTTTAAATATCCAAAACAAAGCTACTAGAACTTATAAATGAATATAGCATAATAGCAAGGTATATGAACGTTCAAAAAAGAGAAGTGTTTCTATACAGTATTAATGAACCATCTGAAGAAGAAATCAAGAAAAAATCCATTTAAAATAGCAACTAAAATAATAAAATAACTAGGAATAAATCTAAACAGAGATATAAAGGATTTGTACAGAGAACACTACAAAACATTGCTAGAAGAACTCAAAGAAAATGTAAATAAATTGGAGTATCTTCCATGTTTTATGGATTGGAAGACTAAATATTCTTAAGATATCAGTTCTACCCAAAGCGCTGTACAGATTCAATGCAATTCAAAAGTAGAATGAAGTTGAGGGACTCACACATCCTGATCTTAAAACTTATGAAAAGCCACAGTAATAAAAACAGCATGATGATGACACAATGACAGATATTGAGACTAATGGAATAAAACTGAAATTTCAGAATTAAACCCCAAATCTGTGGCCAACAGATTTGGAAAAGGGTCACAAGTCCACTTAATGTGGAAAGAAAAGTCTCTTCAACAAAAGGTGCTGGGAAATTAGATGTCCATAAACAAAAGAATTAAGTTAGGTCGCTACCTCAAAACATATACAAATCAAAATGGGCTAAATTTCTAAATAATAGAACCAGAACCATAAAACTCTTACAAGAAAACATAAGGAGGCATCTTCGGAAGTTTCTGTTAAGCAATTGCTTCTTAGACTTTCCACCCAAAGAATGAGGAGCAACAACAAAAAATAGTTACCTAAGACTTAATCAAAATAAAAACAAAAGTTTGAACATGAAAAAGCTTTATTATGAAAGTAAAAAGACAGACTACATATGGGAGAACATATTTAGAAACCACATATTACATAAGGGTTTAATGCAATTGAACCCTACATCTCAACACAGAAAGACAAAAGTCCACTTAAAAAAAGATAGAATACTTGAATAGACTTTTTTCCAAAGATGATATATAAATGGTCAAAATGCACATGAAAAGATGCTCAAAACCATTAGACTTCAGGAAATGCAAATCATAAATACAATGAGATATTTTACACCTACAATTTAAAAAAATAGTGCTATGAGTACTAATTTAAAAATAAAATTACAAGTGTTGAAAAGGATATGGAGAATTATAAACACTCATTCATTGTTGGCGGAACACAAAATTGTATAGTTACTGTAGAAGACTGTCAGTTCCTTAGAATGTTAATTAGAAAATTACTATATGAAATGACAATCCCACTTCCAGGTATATACCCAAATTGAAAGCACAAATGCAAACAGATATTTGTCCATGTATGTCCATTGTGGCATCATTCCAAATTGCCAAAAGATGAAAGCAACCTGAGTGTTCATCAAACAATAAATAGATAAAAAAGGTGGCATATATATACAATGGAATATTATTCAATCATACAAAGGAATGGAGTTGTGATACATGCATTGTTTGCTAGGCTGCAAATTAAATGAGTTGAGGACTTATTATGAAATAAGCTTATAGTCATGAGGCCATGAAAATGTCTAAAACAGGGTACCATCAGGCAATGTTTTTCTCCCCAAAGACTGGCTGCTGGTGATCTTGGACTCCTCTGTCATAAGGCAAGGCACATGGTGGTAACTCCTTGTTTTGTATTTCAGCTCTCATTGATAAAGCTTCTGGCCTCTTCTACCTTTTTTTCTCTGCTTTTGTGACCTTTTCTCTTCATACATGTGTGGGTTTCTCTCTCTGTCTCTCTCCATATTCAACTCATTTATAAAGGACTCCAAATAGAGGATTCAGATCCACACTTGATCATGACCTAATGAAGTAATATGATCCAAAGATCCTGCCTAAAGTAGGTTCACACTCACAGGAATGAATTATCCCTAAGGACGTGATTTTCTGGGACCCATCCAGCATCAACCACATTGGTGAAAACATGTTGAATGAAAGAAGCCTCACACAAAAAGATGAATATTGCATGATCTCACTTTTATGAAAGCATTAAAATAAGCAAATACATAGTGTCAAAAATCAGATTATAGACTATTACATTCTAGGGTGGGTGTAGAGATTGGGGAGTTAATTTTTCCTTTTTACAGAATTTATGGGTTGGTGGAAGAATTTTAGTATGGATGGTAGAGATGGTAGCACAACATAGTGAACATAATTAACAGCACTGAATTATGTATTTGAATGTGTTTTAAAGGGAGGTATTTTAAATTGTATATATGTTAGCAAAATAAAAATTATAAAAACATGTAAGACTGTAAAACACAAACAGTATGGTAAGGTAAACCATGGCCTTTATTTCATAGTGCAATTATAATAACATTAATTATCCAATTGTAACACATGTAAAACATAATATAAGGTGTTAATAATAGGGGGTTATATGAGAACTATATTTTCTGCATTTTTTCATGCAAATTTACAACTTATCTATTTTAATAAAAAGGAATTAAATCATTCTTGATCTCTCTCAACTACCATATGTAATTTTTTCAAGATTGGTACATTTTTCTTAATAATGAATTTAAATTATAACAGTATCTCTTATTATCCAGTTCTGCCATGAGAATTTAAGCATCTTCTCTTTCCAGGGCATGGAAAATACTTGTAACGATTTTATTCATATGAATTATATTGTTTTTCTCTCAGTTCTTCATACTTGTCAAAGTTGATGGTTCATAAATGAAATTTGTAATCAACTCCAAACCTGGAAAAAATACATAATAACATTATTTCAGACATTGGGAAGACAGTTAGTACAGGATTGTGATCTATGACAGAATAAATACAGTCACCTTTTTACAACTTTTGTTTGTAGTGATTTTCTGTATTGAAGGGCAGAAACAAGGAACCCTCAAAGCACAGTAGTCTCAATGAGCAGTGGAGACAGTTCAAAATTTGGGGACATTTACAATGTTGAGTTTCTGGGAACAGGGCATTAGATATATGTGATGAGTTTCCAGAAATATTCACGGAGAATCAATTGAGGACATGGCTGAAATTTCAGCTGTTCATCAATAGGAAATCTCTACACGAGGCCAGGCAACTAGCAATTACAATGGAAAGGAAGCACTTTGGGTGGGGGGAGATAAACTAGGGTTCTCTGAGATAAACAAGTACTTGAATTTTCTCAGGGTTGGGAAGTACAGAAGTTCTGAACAACCAGAATTGAGAGATACCATAAAAGCCATATTTAAGAATAGGACTAAACTATTCCTATACTTAAGGCTACACTGAACCCACCCTAGATAAATTAAAGAAACCTTGTAAGTATATGCTGACCATCAAAAGTAACTGTCTATCTCAACAGAAGAACTTCACCACTAATTCAGGAAATAAACATATATATATGTATCTTATCTTACAACATAGCATAAAAAATGACCAATATACAAGGAAAATAGAAGTTGTCTTTTCAAAGAAACAGAAAAATATGACCCAAAGTTAAAAGGAATATCAATCAATAAAAACATCCAGAAAATTTTAAAATAAAGACTTGAAAACAGCTACTAAATAATTGCTAAAGGATTTAAAAGAAAATATAAAAATAATGAGGGTCAGATATGGATTCTCAACGGAGAATTAAAAAAAAATAGGAAATTTTATAATAGAAAAATTTAACACCTGAAATGAAAAAATTCCATTGAACATAAAGACAAAGCAATATACAATAAACAACTGACATAAAAAATAAAAGGGAAGACAAAGTACTCAATAAACTTTTAATCAATATCACTAATATGGGGGACTTGGGGTTTATGGGAATATCTTATATATTCTATATGACTTTTCTGGATCCTAAATCATCTTTGAAGAAAAGTGAAAAAAATAAGACACTTGGGAAACATTTGGAAAAACTTGTCACTGTACATGAAAGATAACAGATTTTAAAGTGATGACAGACACACTGAATAAAATTTTATTTCATTTAATTATTTTTATTTTATTTCTGTATTTTATATTATTTTTTAAATTATTATTATTTTATTTTCTTATTAATTTTATTTGGTTAATTTTTGGCTTCATTTTTGAAGAGGTTTTAGATTGCAGAAGGGTCACAGCTATGGCAGGGGAGGATCACTGGTGGTGGGTTTTGGTGATGTGGGTATGTGTTTGTAAGGGTGCACCTTGGGCATACCTCTATGACATATGAATATGTTCAGGTGGTCATGGGGCATTGCTTTGGTGTGTAGAGAGTCACACAATTACCAAAAGCATATTGAATTGCCATCATGGAATGTCCTGCCACATTCTCTGAGTGGCAAGAATCCCCCAATTACATGGGCAGTGCCTAGCAAGAGAGGACAGATCATACACCAGTCTCTTGATATTGATGATTGTACTTATGAACCTTTCCTTGTGAAATTGAAAATTAGCCTAATATTATATATTGCCTATGAGTTGTCTCCTGAAAGCTTCCTTGTTGCTCAAATGTGGGCTTCCTCTAAGCCAAACTCAACAGATAAATGCACTAGCTTACCCCCCATTGTGGGACATGTTTCCTGGGAATGAGCATCCCTGGCACCAAGGGATTATTATGAAGCACCAAATATGGATGCTTCTGGGAAAAAAACCTTGACCAAAATGGGAAACTGTTAAATGTAAATGAGTTTTTGACTAAGAGATATCAAAGTGAGTTGGGAGGTCATTCCAAAGAATATGCTCATGCACATAACAGCAGGATCTCATTGACTGCCACAGTAAATAATGTCAAACAGTGGGGCTCCTGAGGGCTGTAGAGACAACTGGACACTATAAGCAGAGCAGACAATCTCAGGAATTTAGCACCCTGTTAGTGGGCTTCTATTTGAAATTTATGCTTCCCAGTGTAAAAGAATTAGACTCATTTATAATTTCCTTACACATGGATCTTCTGCCCCTTTTACTGAAACCTATAATCATCACTATACTTGTTAAATATGTGTTCCAGAGACTTAAATATTTGGTCTGTTCATATGCTGGTTGAGCCATGAATGTTAGCAGACTTGCAACACCTACTTTCCAGTTCATTGGACTCACCTAGGTTAGCTAAGAAAAGGATGGTGATGGGAAAACCGAATCCCAAAAAATAGAGAGTATATACAACTACAAGCAAGACATTTCTATCCATCTGCCCATGAGTTCTAAGACCCCTCTCAGTCAGAAGCAGAGTGATCATCACTGTCCTAAAATCCTCAAGACTGATGAATGAAAAAAATTAAGGGGGGGAATGCAAATATGGACTGAAGTAGACTTATTATTATTCTAGTAATGGAAGAATTGTATCATTGATATAAAGCCAATGACCACCAGAAGTTGTAAAGGGAGGGAGAGGGGCATATTGGGGGCACTGGAATAATCCTGCATGACATTGAAGTGATGGTTAGAGGCCACTATACATTTTGTAAAAACTTATAAAACTCTGCATTGCAAAGGGTAAACTATAATGTAAACTATAGTCCATGGTTTTTATCAATGGTTCAATATGTGCTCATCAATTGTAACAAATGTACCACACTAATGTAAGATTTTGTTAATGTTGGAAAGTGTGGGAAGGGTTAAGTATATGGTAATCCTGTATATTTTGATGTAACATTTATGCAGTCTAAATATTCTTTGAAATAAAAAAATAAAAATACACAGGACTGTAGTTATAGAAGGTTCAAGATTGGATAACTTTTTGGAGAAATAATGACTACAAATTTTCCAATTTGATGAAAATATAAATACATAGATCTGAGAAGCTTACAAATCTCAAAAAGTGTAAAAACACAAAAAATCACAAAAAGTCACATCATAATAATGAATGATAAAGTAAATAAATAATGTAACCAGAGATATGACACATTCATTATTTACAGGTCTTACAAAAATTAAATTCTCATAAAGTTCTGTAGATAAACCATGATAGCAAGAAGAAAAGGAAATGAAAGTTTAAAGTGTCTGAAAATGAAAACAATCAACCTAGAATTCTGTACTAAGTACATATATCCTTAACAATAGAGGCTAATTCCAAACATTTTTCAGACTAAGAATAGCTAAGAATTTTTTTTCTAAATGACCTCCACTACAGAAATGTTATGTTACCTAAGACATATTGGAAATTATACAAGACTGAACTTCAGATCTACATACAAACACAAAATGAATAGAATGCAAAGATGAATGGATAAATGTTAATGACGTGTTTATTTTTGTTCCTTTAAAATTAATTTTGAAGTTAAGGCAACATTAATATCAAGGTTTTGCTGGCTTTACAGCAAGTCAAGTAAAATATACGAAAAATATAGCAATAATGTCAGGAAGTGTACATATAATGCAATATTTTAACAATAAATGTAAAGTGGCATAATATTATTTGAGGGAAGATATAGATATGTTCAAGGTGCAAATTATGAAACAGAACAAATATTTACAATGAAGTAAAGAGGTATAGAGAGTAAGACTGTAGTGGAAAATAAAATATCAAAATTTTTCTACATACATAAAAGAACGCAGAAAAGAAGGAAATTCATTCAAGTGCAAGGCAAAAGTTGCATCCTAGTTAAAACCCAATATACAATTGCATTAAATAAATGGAATGAACAGCCAAACTAACATACAACCATTGTGAGATTGATAAAAATATATGAACCAGTTACATGATGTTGAAGAGATAGCCTTTAAATATAGAGGCTAAATGGGCTAAATAAGCTAAAACTAAAGGGATGAATAAAGATATACAATGCTAACAATAAACATATGAAAGTTAGTACAGATATCTTAACAGCAGAGAAATTAGTTTAAGGCCCTGAGAGAAAGGAATGTTTAAAAATAATAAACATTAAATGAATCAATAGATATAATAATCATAATATGTATTTTCCTAACATCAGATTGTAAGAGCTTGAAGTAAAAACTGACAAAAGTAGGGAAATATGTAGCCAGCAATATAATTGGAATTTCCCATATTTCTTTCTCAGAAATTCACAGAAAATGTAATTTAAAAGTTCAGCAAGAATACTGACTTCAACAATGTCATCAATTCAATTAATTAGTTGAAATGTATAGATCATCATAGATGACAACTGCAGAATAAACATTATTTGAAGTCATTTTGGACATTCCCCAATGTAAACAAATCTTTAAGTCATAGTGCAAGTCTCAATAATGAAAAATGATGGAAATATTCCAAAGAATTTCTCTGTTCACATCTAAATTTAATTAGTAATCAAAGAAATTATCTGGAAAAATCTTCAAATACTTGGAAATTAAGCATTTTACTTTTAAATAGAGCATGAATCAATGATTACATTTCAAAGAAAATTAGAAAATATCATAAACTTAATGATAACGAATATACAGCACATAAAAATTTGTGGAACCTATCTAAAGCTGTGTTTAGATGTTTTTTCTGTTTTTCTCAAAGTATTAACAAAGAGGAAAGACCTACTATCTAAAATGAATTACCTACACTTGTAACTTAATATTATAGTAAAAGAAAAATAAATTGAACACTAAGTAACTAGAATGAAGGAAATAATCAAGTGTGGAATCATGATGTTTTTGTAAAAGAAAAGAAAAATGCTAATATTTACTTAGTTAGATTTATGATAAAATTAGAGAACATAGTCTATCAATATCAAGAATAAAAAGATGAGTTTATTCCAAATGCTATAATGAATTTAAAATAAGAAAATTAATTTCCATATTAAAAATAAATGAGACATAATGGTGAAATTTAATTACACTCAAATTTCCAAATTGTAAAAGAAATTGAAATTTTAAATAATTTCATATTTATTAAACAAATTCTATTTAACTTTTTGCCAACCTCTCAATAAAGAAACACTATGTGAATTCACTCAGTCATTTATGGAATAAAGAGCACCAAATTTATACATAACCTTTTTTGCAGTTTGATATTATTTATGAAGTCTAAAATGAGATACTGATTATGTTTGTAAACTGGTCTGGTCTTCTGGGCATGATGCCCTTTGAATGTATTAAATTCAAAGGTTTTACATTTACCTGATTAAATTAAGATTAGGGCTTTGATTTGACTAGGTCAATAGACTGTGACCCAAGGTTGAGTCCTTTCCTCCTTGGTGGGCTATATAAATGGAGACTCATTCAAAAGCACAAACAAAAGTAGATATACAGAGAAAATACACGGAGGAAAAGAAACAGTTCCATAGATACAACAGAAAACCTGGGAAGAGAGATGAGCCATTTGCCTGAGAGTTTATAGTCGATCTTGTGAAGATAACAAAGCAGCTGAGCCTGGAAAGAAATGTACCCTGGGAAAAGAGACAAGCACTATGTCAGCCTACAACTGAGATCAGAAGAAGCTGGACCCATGGAGGCATAAAAGAGAAGAGGAAGTCTGAACCCTTGCTGACATTACCTGCCATCTTGCTTTAACATGTGGCAACAGAATTTGATAAGGAAATAACCTTGAGATAGACTCTTTAGGGCCTTGTAACTGTAAGTTTTTGTTTTGTTTTTGTTTTAATTTTTTTTATTTGTAAAATGATATATAAATACATATGCATATATGTGCATTTGTTTACATAAATGTTAATTGTTATATATACATATACATTTTATAAAGGTGCCTAGATTACCCAAATATTACTCAGAAACTACAGGGATTCCCATGCTCCCCACCTTCCACACCCCCAACAACACCCCACACAACCACTCCCCATCCATGTGGTACTACACCCGCAATGGATATACACATCCTGGGGCCTTGCCACTGAGCATAGACCACAGTTCACATCACAGACCACACTCTCTCCCACCCAGTTTTGCATGGTATATTCTGATGGAAAATGGCATACATTCGTCGCTGCTTCGCCACTCAGGACAACCCCCAAAGTCCCAAAAAAGCCCAAGTATTTAAATTGCCCCTCCTCTCCCTGCCCCAAAAATGTCCAGTGGCCACCGGCTCCACCTCACTGTTACAATTTCTTCCATTGCTTGAATCACAATATGGCTACAACAGAACACCACCAAGTCCACTCTAGTCCACAGATCCTCCCCCCATCTTGAGGGGACTTGGAAGGTGATGTCCACTCCACCTCCAAGTGAGAGAGGGCTTATATTCCATGGATATAGTGGATAGGATTATTCTGCCTTCAGCTGCAGGCCCTCTCCATTCCCTGGGATGGCTGTTGCCCATCATCGTCTCCTTGCCAGGTTACTTGGATGAGTCCATTGAGCTGTAGGGTAGGAGTTGCAGCTCCACTGAGATTCCAGGCACAGCTGGCACATAGGTGGGCCAGAGGATACAGTCTCTGGAAGTACACCTAAAAACTCCTGCATCACATA
>JAQZBX010044516.1:0-21332 GCA_029593785.1 Cabassous unicinctus
GTCAAGAGACACAGATTGGCATAATGGATAAGGACATATGACCCATCTGTATCTTGTGTACAAGAAACCCACCTTAGAACCAGGGACTCAAGGAGGCTGAAAGTGAATAGCTGGAAAACAAGTTTACAAGCAAACAACAACCAAAAAAGGGAAGGAGTACCTATACTAATATTGGACAAAATAGACTTTAAATGCAAAACTATTGTAAGAGACAGAGATGGAAACTATATATTAATAAAAGAGGCAGTCTTTCAAGAACAAAGAGCAATCATAAACATTTATGCACCTAATCAGTGCACCTCCACATTCATAAGGCAAACACTGGAAAGACAAGGTGGAGAAATAGATGCCACTATAATTACAGTGGAGGACTTTAATACACCATTGTCAACATTAGACAGAACATCTCTACAGAGAATAAAATAAAAGCACTAAGACTGTGAATAATGCATTATAAGATCTGGACCTAATAGACGTAGACAGAATGCTACACACAAATACAGCATGATATACATTCTTCTCGAGTGCACATGGATTGCATTCCAAGATAGACCACATGCTAGACCACAGAAGAACTCTCAAAGAATTCAGAAAGATTGAGATAATACAAAGTAATTTCTCTTACCACAATGGAATAAAATTGGAAATCCCTAAGAGCCAGAGAACCAGATTAGCCACAAATATGTGGAAGTTAAACAACACACTCTTAGACAAACAGTGGGTCAAGGAGGAAATTTCAAAAGAAATAAGTAACTACCTTGAAATGAATGAAAATAACAACACAACATATTAAAACCTATGTGATGTGACCAAAACTCTACTCAGAGGGAAATTCATAGTCATAAACGCACATATTAAAAAAGAAGAAAGGGCTAAAATTGAAGAGCTAACTGCACACCTGGAGCAATTGGAAAAACAAAAACAAAAAACCACAAAGGGAGTAGAAAGAAGGAAATAACAAAGATTAGAGCAGAACTAAATGAAATAGAAAATAAGAAAGCACTAGAAAAAATAAACAAAACCAAAGCCAGTTCCTCGAAAAGATCATTAAAATTGACAAACCCTTAGCCAGACTGACAAAAAGAGAAAGCAGATGCAAATACACACACAAAAAAAGAAATCAGGAAGGGGATTTCACCACTGACCCCACAGAAGTAAAGAGTATCATAAGAGGATACTTTGAAAAATTATATGCCAAAAAGAATGATAATTTAGAGGATATGGACAAATTCCTCGAAACTCACAAGCAGCCTACATTGACAAAAGAAGAGAGTGATGAACTTAACAGTCCAATTACAAGTAAAGAGATAGACTCACTCATCAAAAACCTCCCATTTAAGAAGAACCCAGGACCAGACAGCTTTACACTTGAATTCTACCAAACATTCCAGAAAGACCTAACAACAATCTTGCTTAAGCTCTTCCAAAAAAAAAAAAATGAAATAGGAGGAACATTACTTAACTCATTTTATGAGGCCAATATTACCTTAATACCAAAGCCAAACAAAAATGCCACAAGAAAGGAAAATTACACACCAATCTCTCTAATGAACTGAGACACCAAGCCCTCAACAAAATACTTGCTCATCACATTCAACAACATATCAAATGAATTACACACAGTAAAAGTGGGTTTCATCCAGGATATGCAAGGATGGTTCAACATGAGAATATCAATCAATGTAATACACCACATAAGCAGATTGAAAGAAAGAAATCACATGATCATCTCTATAGATACAGAAAAAGCATTTGACAAAATATAGTACTCTTTCTTGATAAAAACCCTGCAAAAGATAAGACTAGAAGGAAACTTTCTGAACATGATAAAGGGTATATATGAAAAACCTACAGCTAACATCATCTTCAATGATGAAATCCTAAAAGCTTTCCCTCTAAGATTGGGAGCAAGACAAGGATGCCCACTATCACCACTCCATTTTGACATTGTCTTAGAAGTACTTGCTCATGCACTGAGGAAAGAAAAAGATTTTAAAAAATCCAAATTGGAAAGGAAGAAGTAAAAATTTCCCTGTTTACAGATGACATGATCTTATACACAGAAAGCCTTAAGAAATCTAAAATAAAGCTACAAGAACTTATAATTATGAGTTCAGTAAAGTATCAGGCTATAAGATCAATGCTTAAAAATCAGTTGCATTTCAACACACCAATAGCAAGCAAACTGAGGAGGAAATCAAGAAAAAAATACCATTTATAATAGTAACTAAAATAATTAAACACCTAGGAATAAATTTAACTAAAGATATAAAGGACTTATATACAGAAAATTACACAAAACTGTTAAAGGAAATCAAAGAAGACTTAAATAAATGGAAGAATATTCCCTGTTCATGGATAGGAAGACTAAACATCATTAAGATGTTTATCCTACCCAAAGAAATCCACAGATTTAATGCAATCTCAATAAAAATCAACACAATATTGTTTAATGAACTGGAAAAACTAACTACAAAGTTTATTTTGAAGCGTAAGAGGCCCCAAATTGCCAAGGACATATTGAAAAAGAAAAATGAAATTTGAGGAATCACACTACCTGACTTTCAAATATACTACAAAGCTACAGTGGTCAAAACTGCATGGTATTGGCACGGATAGACATACTGACCAATGGAACTGAATTGAGAGTTCTGATATAGATCTTCACAGTCACCAAGTCTAATCATTTGGGAGTGAATGGCCTTTTCAAATGGTGCTTGGAGAACTGGGCTTCCATATATAAAAGAATGAGAGAGGAACACCATCTTACACCTTGTACAAAAATAAACTCAAGATGGATCAAAGATCTAAATATAAGAGCCAAGACCATAAAGACATTGGAAGAAAATGTAATGTAAGGAAGCATCTACAGGAACTTGTAATAGGAAATGGGTTCATGAACTTCACACTTAAAGCACAAGTAGCAAAAGAAAAAAAATAGATAAAGGTGATCTCAAAATTAAAAACTTTTGCTACTCAAAGGATGTTATCAAGGAAGTAAAAAGGCAGCTTAACCAATGGGAGAAAATATTAGGTAACCATATATCTGATAGGATCATAATATCCTGCATATATAAAGAAATCCTACATCTCAAAAATAAAGAAACAAACAACCCATTTAAAAAATGGGCAAGCGACCTGAAAATTCACTTCTCCAAGGAGGTAATACAAATGGTTAAAAATCACATGAAAAGTTGTTCAACATGACTGGCTATTAGGGAAATGAAAATCAAAACCACAATGAGACACCATTTTACATCTATTAGAATGGCAGGTATTAAAAAAGCAGCAGACTATAAGTGTTGGATAGGATGTGGAGGAATGGGAACCCTTATCCACTGCTGGTGGGAAAGTAGAATGGTCTCGCCACTGTGGAGGACAGTTTGGAGGTTCCTGGGGCAGCAACAGCCTTCCCAGGGAAGGGAGAGAGTCACAGCTGCAGGCAGGATAATCTCATCCATCTTCCCCATGCGATATAAGCCCCCTGTCAAATGGAGGTGGAGTGGACATCACCATCCCAGACACCTCAGGATGCAGGGAAGAGCTATGGACTATAGTGGACTTACATGTATTCTACTATAGATATATTGTGATCCAAGCAATGGAAGAAATTACAACAGTGATGTGGAGCCAGTGGCCACTGGAGGCTCTGGGGGAAGTGAGAAGGAAAAGCAGTTGTAATACAGGGGCTTTTTCGGGACTTGGGAATTGTCCTGAGTTGACATTGCAATGACAGATATAGGCCATTTGATATCATCATAGAACATGCAGAACTGTGTGGGAGAAAGCGTGGTCTACAATGTGAACTATGTTCCATGCTTAATGCAATGCCCCGGGATGTATTCATCAATTGCAATTAATGTGCCACACTAATGAAGGATATTTATGTGGGAGGTTGTCAGAGGTGTGGGAGGTGGGGCAGATGGATTCCCAATATTATTTGTGTAACATTTATGTAATCTAAGCATCTTTAAAATAATTAACAATAAAAAAAAGAAGACATAAGATCTCTATGCCAAAAAAACTCCTTAATTCTAACAAAGGACAGTTAAGGAGATTTGAGGGAAAAAAAAAACTAGCTATAGAATTTCCATTCAATCCACCAATTCCGCTGCTGGATATATACCCAGAATAATCAAAAGCAAAGACACGAACAGATAAATGCACACCAATTTTCATAGTGGCATTGTTCACTATTGCCAGAAGCTGGAATCAACCCAGGTGCCCATCAACAGATGAATGGAAAAACAAAATGTGATACATACTTACAATGGAATATTACTCCACTGTAAGAAGGAATAAAATGCTAACACACAGAATAACATGGATGAAGCAAGCCAAGCATTGAAAGATGAACAGTACATGACCTCTCTGATATGAATTAAGGATATTGAGCAGTATCAGAGAGCTATTGTCTGGAAAATAGATTTCCATAAAATAGAAAGAGAAGAGAAAGTTGTGAGCCATCATCCATAAGAACATAATCTATGGTAAGGTGATAGAGTGTAGTTGTATATTGACGGGAAAGGACAGGAGGGTAGAAATATTATTGGTTTGGGTGGTGCAGCGTTGACAGGTGGGTAGATTGGGAAGGGTGGGTTAGAAGGTCCAGAATACTGGAGGGAGGGTTGGGAGAGGGACCAGGTGAACATGGGGGATCCACAGGTATGAGGCTGAAAGTACAGAGTTGACAATGTTCTTATGGCAATAAGACAAAGAAGGATTACTGGTTTAGAGAGTTGGTTGCGGGGGGGGGGGGGGGGGGGCACATTTGGGACAGGGAGCACCTGGAGCAGGCTTCTAGGGAGTGCTCATTCTGTCATAATGTGTTGTATCAGTGGGTGCAGACTCACATAATGAGCAGGAAGGAGATAGACTCTCATTCTTGGGAAAACCAATTTTTTCAGAAATACACATGCAGGAGTCTCTCAAGAGCAAGGGCATTTCCTAATAGGGGAGGACAAACCAGTGTGTCAAGACCTCACTCTTGTTGCTTGTAACTATGAATCTTGTCATCCAATGAGTCAAGCCAGGGGGTTGCCATGAGCCCCAGGGTGATAGGGAGGGAGGAATAGAATAGATCAAACAGGGGGTATTTAGTGGTCAGTGGAAATGTCCTGCATTACCTTACATTGATAGACACAGGACATGGTAAATATTATCAAAATTTATAAAGGTGTACAGTCAAAAAGGTAAACCTTATTGTAAAACATTGACAATGTTTAGTAGCTATTTTTCACTAATTGTTTATCAGTTATAACAACACTACCATTCACATATAAAAAGGTCTTAATATGGGGTGGAAGATAGGGGGAAGATGTTGGGTATATGAGAGTCTTCTGTATTTTGTGTGTTACTTTGCTGTGACCTAAAACTTCTTTGAAAACAAAATGAAAAATAGTGAGACACTGGGGAATGAGAGGGGGAAGGTGCCAGGGTATGGACTGGTCACCAGATATTGCAGTGATGAAAGGCATAATATATTTAAAAATTTGTATTTTTCAGTTTTTTAATATTCCAATCTTTTAATTTTATTTTACTTTTAGTTTTTAAAAAATATTTATGTATTTTATTTTACATTTAAACTTATTATTATTTCATTTTCCTATTAATTGTTTTCAGCTATTTTAATGGCTTCATCTTTGAAGAAGCTTTGGATCACAAAAGGGTTACAACTGGGGTGGGGGAGGATCATTGGTGTTGGGTGTCAGGGATGGGGATGCATGGGAGGAAGCTCACCTGACCATACATATAAGGTATTTGAAAATGTTCACAGGTTCACAGGGCATTTTCACAGTGGGTGGAGAATCACTCAGTAAATGAGAGAATACTGAATTCCCAGCCTGGAGAGCTCTGCCACATTTGCTAAGGGTGCAGCAACAATCCCCAAAGTGCAGGGGCAGTAACTGGTGAAGGAGGATGATTCCCTGGTGGTACTTGATATTGATGACTAGGCTTAGCATTCTTTGGTCTTGATACTGAAACTTAGCCTATTGTGATGGGGTTCCTAACTGTTGCCTCCTGAGAATCTCCTTGTTGCTCAAATGTGGCCTCTCTCTAAGCCAAACTCAGCATATGACTGCATTACCTTCCACCCAGCATGGGACATGACTCCCGAGGTTGAGCCTCCCTGGCACCAAGGGATTACTACCAAGTGCTAACTGGCAAAGTGATTGTAAAAAGACCTCAAATAAAAGGGGGAAATGTAAAGACAAATGAGTTTATATGGCTCATAGACTTCAAAGTGAGTTGAGAGGTCATCCTAGAGGTAACACTTATGCACATCTGAGTAGGATCTCAGAGAATTCCAAAGTGGATATCACCCCAAATAGTGGGGCTTCTGAGGGCTCTGGAGACACCCAGGTCTTATGGTCAGGGCAGATAGCTCCGGAGATTGTTGCCTTGTCAGTGGGCCCTACTTTGGAGTTTGTGCTCCTGAGAATGACAGAATCGGACTCACCTATGTCTTCTCTGCATATGGCTCATCTGTCCCTTCTATTCAAACATATACTTGGCACTGAAGTTTGTAGGCATACATCCAATTGTCCTGAGTGATGTTGCAATGACAGATATAGGCCATTTTATGTCATCACATAACATGCAGAACTGTGTGGGAGAGAGTGTGTTCTACAATGTGAACTATGGTCCACGCTTAATGGCAAAGCCCTAGGATGTGTTTATCAATTGCAATTAATGTTTATGTGGGAGGCTGTAGGATGTGTGGGAGGTGGGGTATATGGGAATCTCTATATTTTGTGTGTAACATTTATTTAATATAAGTATCTTCTAAAATATTTTTAAAATTTTAAAAAAAAGAAAGGTACAAATCAAGAATTTAACAATGTGCTGTAAACCCATAAGTGCAGATTTGACCAGGCAGAGGAAAGAATTAGTGACATTTGAAACTGAACATTTGAAATCACACAGATACTAGACATATAGATAAAATATAGGGAAAAAAAATCATCAGGGACTCATGGAATTGAATGAGGGTACAAAACACTATCATATGCATTATAAGCATCCCGGAGGGGAAAAGAAAGAAAAGGTGTGCAGAAGGAATTTTGGAGGAAATAATGGCTGAAAATTTCCCAACTCTTTTACAGGATATGGATGTCCATGTCCAGAAAGTGTAGCACATTTCAAATAGATTAATTCCAAAAGGCGTAACCCAAGAAATATACTTATCTGAGTGTCTAACAGTCAAGAGAAAGAGAAAATTCTAAAGGCAGCAAAATAAAGAAATCCATTGCACATAAGGGAAGATTGATAAGTTTGAGTGTTGATTATTCATCTGAAATCATGGAAGGGAAATGGCAATGATATGATATAGTTAAGGTACTGAATGAAAGAACTCCTAGCCAAGAATTTCAAATCCAGAAAAATTGTCACTCAAAAATGAGGGAAAGTTCAAAATATTCACAAACAGAAATTGATAGAATTTTCAATGAAACTCCTTTGCTTCAAGACATAGTAAAGGGAGTTCTTCAGGTTGAAAGGAAAAAAAAAAAAAGGAAAAGAAGGTTGGAGGAGAGTGTAAAAGGGAAGATTATTTGTAAGAGTAACTAAAAAGCTAAAAAAAGAAATAAAATACAACTTAACATATATAAGCTTATAGAAAAAATGGCTAAAGTAAGTATTGCATTTACTGTAATAACACTGAATGTTAATGGGTTATACTCTCCAATTAAAAGACACAGATTGGCAGAATGTATAAAAAAATATAATCCACCTATGCTGTCTACAATAAACTTACCTTACACACAGGAGTTTGCAATTGAAAGGTTAAAAAATGATTTTACATGTAAACAATAGCCAAAAAAGTGTGGAAATAGCAATATAAATATTGGACAAATAGATTTTAAAAGCAAAATTATTGTAGAATAGACAAAGAATGACACTGTATATTAGGAAAAAGGTAATCTATCAAGAAGAAAGATCAATCATAATTATTTATGCATCAAGCCAGAGTGCCCCAAAACATACGAGTCAAACAATGGAAAAAGTAAGGGGAGAAATAGTTGCTCTTACCATTACAGTGGGGAACTTTAATACACCATTATCACTATTAGACAGAACATCTCAACACAAGGTGAATTTAAAAAAGGAGACCTTGAATAGTATGTTACAAGAACTATACCCATTGAATATATACAGAATATTGTACCCAAATACATCAGGCTATACATTCCCCTTGATTGCACATAGATCATTCTCCCACACAGACCACTTGCTAGGTCACAGAACAAGTCACAGCAAATGTGAAATATTTAAATTATATGAAAAAAATACTAATGAGGTGCTGTTAACGATGTGCTGAAATGAAAATGTAAAGCCATAAATGGCTGCATTAAAAAGGAAGAAAGAACTAAAGTCAAAGACCTAACTACATACTTGGAGGAAGAAGAAAAAGTATAACAAACTAATTCCAAAGCAGGCAGAAGGAAGGAAATAACAAAGATTAGAGCAGAACTAAAGGAATTTCAGAACTTAAAAAAAGAACTAAAAGTAAATAAAATTAAAAGCTGGTTCTTTTAGAAGATAAATAAAATTGACTAACCCTTAGCTAGACTAATAAAGAAAAATAGAGACAATGCATATACATTAAAAATTGAGAGAGGAGCTCTCACCACAGATCACACAGAAATAAGGAGAATCATAAGAGTATATTTTGAAAAATTTATGACACAATGGATAACTTAGATGAAATGGACAAATTTCTAGAAACACACAAGCAAATTACATTAAAAAAAGAATAAATATAACTCAATAGACCAATCATGTCTAGTGAAACTGATTAGTTATCAAAAAGCTCCCAACCAAGGAAAATGCAGGACAAGATGGCATCACTTGTGATTTCTACCAATCATTCCAGAAAGAACTAATACCAGTCTTGCCCAAACTCTTCCAAAAATGTGAAGAAACATTTTTTAAAAATTAAAAATGGTTTCAAAATACTGCCTACCTCATTCTATGATGCCATCACCCTAATCCCAACGCCACATAAAGATGGCAAAAGAAAATTACAGACTAATTTCTCTAATGAACTTAGATTTAGATGCTAAAATCTTCAAGAAAATACTAGTTAATTATATTCAACAACACAACAAATAAAAAAGAACTAAAAGTAACTAAAATTAAATAAACTCACCATGATCAAGTGAGTTTTATCCCAAGTATGCAAGGATGGTTCAACTTAAGAAAATCAATGAAATACGCCACATTAACAGAGTGAAAGAAAAAATCACATCATCATTTCTATTGTGGTAGAGAAAGCATTTGACAAGATACAGCATGCTTCCTTTATTAATACACTTTGAACGATAGGAATAGAAGGAAACTTCCTCAACATGATAAAGGGTGTATATGAAAAACAGACAGCTAACATACTACTCAATGGAGAAATGCTAAAGCCTTTCCTTTAAGAGCTAGAACAAGAGAAAGATGCTCAGCATCATTGCTCTTATTTAACATTATGTTTGAAGTACTCATTGAGCACTTTGGCAAGTAAAAGAAATAAAATGCATTCAAATTGGAAAAAAAGAAGTAAAAATTTCACAATTTACAGATGACATGATCCTATATATAAAAAGTCCTGAAATATCTACAACAAAGCTTCCAGATTTAATAAATGAGTTCAGCAAAGGGGCAGGATATATGATCAACACTCAAAAATCAGTAGGATGTCTCTACACTAATAATGAGTAATGTGAGATGTAAATCATGGAAAAGTTTCATTTACAATAGTAGCTAAAGGAATCATATATCTAGGAATAAATTTGACTAAGGATGTAAGCACTTGTACACAGAAAACCACACAACATTCTTAAAGTAACTCAAAGGAGACCTAAAAAAATGAAAGATATTCCATTTCCAAGGATTGGAAAACTAAACATCATTAAGATGCCTATCCTATACAAATTGATTTAAATATTTTATGCAATGACAATAAAAATTGCAGCAGTATTTTTTGTTGAACAGGAAAAGTCAATTATGAAACTTATTTGAAAGGACAAGGGGCCCCAAATAGGCAAAAACATATTGAAAAAGGAAAACAAAATTGGAAAAATCACACCACCTGACTTTAACACATATTACAAAGCTATAGTGGTCAAAACTGCATGGTATTGGCACAAGTATAGACATACTGATCAGGGGAACTGAACTGAGAGTTCTGATATAGACCCACACATATATGGTTAATTGATATTCAACAAGGCCACCAATTCCACTCAACTGGACCAAAATGGCTTCTTCAACAAATGGTGTTGTGAAAACACGATATCCATGTCCAAAAGAATGAGAGAGGATCACCATATCACTCTCTATACAAAAATTAACTCAAAATGTATCAAAGACCTAAATATAAGAGCCAAGACCATAAAGATCTTATAAGATAATGTAGGGAAGCCTCTATGATATCATGTGATAGGACATGGTTCTATAAACTTTACATCCAAACTGTGAGAAACAAAAGAAAAAATAAATGGTCTTCCTCAAAATTAAAAAAAAAAATTGCCCTTCATACAAGTTTGTAAAGAAAGTGAAAAGGTAGCCTATTCAATGGGAGAAAATATTTGGGAACAACTATCCAATAAAGATTTAATATTCAGCATATATAAAGAAATCTGACATTTCAAAAATAAAAAGACAATCAATCCATTTAAAAAATGGGCAAGAAATTGGAACAGACACTTTTCCCAAGAAGAAATACAAATGACTAAAAGTAAAACAAAACATGGAAATATGCTCAACATAAGTAGCTATAGTGAATGCAAATCAAAACTACAATGAGGTGGTGGATAAGGCTTAAGCAGTTGGGTGCCTGCCTCCCAAGAAGGAGGTCTGGTATTCTGTTCCCAGTGTGTTCTAAAGAAGAAGAGAAAGACAGCAAGCTGAGGCAATGGGCTGGAGTGGCAAAATGTGGGAATAAGATGATGCAATGAGGAAACACAGTGAAGAAACACAATGAGAGACAGAATAAGCAAGGTGTGGATGTGGCTCAAGTGATTGGGTACCTGCCTCCCACATGAAATGTCCTGGGTTGGGTTCCTGGTGACTCTTAAAAGAAGATGAGCAGACACAGAGAGTACACAACAGATATAATGGGCACAAACAACAAGGGGGGGATAAATAAATCTTTTTTAAAATCTATGGTGAAATTTCATCTTAAACCTGTTACATTGGATGTTATTAAAAGAAAACAGAAAACTACAAGTGCTGGAGAGGATGTGGAGGAATTGGAACATTCATCTACTCCTGGTAGAAATATGAAATGGAGCAGCCACTGCAGAGGATTTTTTGGTAATTCCTCAGGGGTCTAACTGTAGAATTGCCATAAGATCCAGAAATTCCCTTCCTAGGTATTAACCCAGTAGAATTCAAAGCAGGGGTATTAACATATATATGCATACCAATATTCATAGTGACATTATCCTTTTTGATAAAAGTTGGAAGCAACCCAAATGTCCATCAACTGATGAATGGATAAGCAAAATGCAGCATATATACATACAATGGACTACTGTTCAGTTGTAAGCAGAACTGTCATTTTGACACACAGGCCAACATGGACGTATCTTGAAGGCCAAATGTTGAGTGAAGTAAGCTAGTACCTAAAGGAAAAATATTGCATGACCTCTCTGATATGACCTAAGGATATAGAGCAGATTCACAGAGATGGAGTATAGAAGTTAGGTTACCAGGAAATAGGGAGTAGAGAGTAGTGAACTGGTGATCAATATGGGCAGAACCTATGATAAGGTGGAATGGGGTGGATTGGGGTGATGGTGGTGCCAGTATGTGATTGGGGTCAATGGTGCTGGAGTGTAACGTTGAGCAGTGGTGGGGTTTTGGGATATCAGTGGAACCAGGGGAAGGGATGGAGGAATGAAAAAGTGATCTCTGGGGAGGTGGAGGTCTGTTGTTGAAAATATAAGTATGGAATAGAAGGAACATGGGACATTTTTGGCATGATGGAATTGTTCTACATGATCTTGCAATGATGTATACAGACCATGTTAAATTTCATAAAAATTTATAAAAGTGTATGGTCCAAAATGTAAACCATAATGTAAATCATTGGCCATGGTTAGTAGCAATGTTTCAATATTTGTATATCAATTGTAACAAATGTACCATCCACAGTAAAATGTTATTAAAAGGTGAAAGGGGGAAAGGGAGAGGATATTGGGTATATGAGAATTACCTATATTCTCTACATGATGTTTACGTATCCTAAATCTTCTTTTAAGACAAAATGAAAAAAAAATAAGACACTGGGGGAATAAAAGGAAGAAAATGTCACTGCACATACAAGACCACAGATCTCACAGTGATAAAAGACATAAAGTCAATTTTTTTAATTTTTATTTTTTGATTATTTTAATTTTTAAATTTTTAAAATTTTATTTATTTTTAACACTAACATTATTTCATTTTCTTATTAATTATATTTGGTTATTTTATTGTTTTCATTTTGGGAAAGGTTACACCTGGGGCATGCTTATGTTGTATATGAAAGTGTTCCCTTTGTCATAGGGAGATATCTGTGTGGGTGGAGACCAATACAATAAACAACAAAATATTAAACTACCATCTTGGGAAGTCCTGCTACATATTCTAATAGAGCAGCAGGAATCTCTCAAATACATAAGAACTACTTAACAAAACAATACAGATAAATATGCCAAGCCCTCTGTAATAATGTGTGTGATTATGGACTTATTCTTGGAAAATTGAAACTTAGCCTAATAATAATGATTACCTAAAAGTTACCTACTGAAAAGCTCCTTGTTACTTAAACATGGCCTCTAAGCCAAACTGATTGAATAAATACACTAATATTTCTCTGGCTTTGAACATGACTCCTTGGTTGAGCCTCCCTGGCACTGAGGGATTAATATGAAGCACCAACCAGTGATGCATTTGGAAAAAAGACCTTGAACAAAAGGTGGAAACATAAAATACAAAAGGGTTTTATGGTTGAGAGATTTCAAAATGAGTCGGGAGGTCATTTGAGACATTATGACTATGCATGTCTCAAGCAGATCTCACTAACTGCCACTGTGAATAAAGCATCAAATAAAGGGTGTTCCTGAGGGCTTTAGAGTCATCCAGACAGTATGGGAAGAAACACAACCCCTTGAAATCAGCACCCTGTCAATGGGCCTTACCTTGGAATATATGAAAACCTATTTTCCCAATGTAACAGTGTTAGACTCATTCACACTTTTCCTACAAATACTTATTGTATCCCCTTTATTTGAACCTATAATCAGCACTATACCCATTAAATATATGTCTCTGAGAATTAAATCTTTGGTCTGGTCATATGTCAGTTGAGCCTTGAATCTCAGAAGGGTTGTGGCCAACACCTACTTTTCAGTTCATTGGACTCACCCAGGACACTAATAAAATGATGATAGACACCCCCCCTTCCCAAAAAACAGAGTTCTACAACTGTAAGCACAACAGTTCTTTCAATCTCTTCCATAATATCTAAGCCCCTCTCAATCTCAAGCAGAGTTAGCATCACCATCCCCAAATCCTCAAGTTCAAAGAATGAACATAAGGGGGGAATGCAATCATGGACAAAGTGAACATATTAATATTGTAGTAATGGAAGAACATGTAAAATTGCTATAAAGATAGTAGTTTCAAAAAGTTCTGAGGGGAAAGGGAGGCAATAATAAGTGGCAAATAGGGCATTTTTAAGTCATTTGAATTAAGTGTAATCCAAAATGTAAACTATAGGTCTTTGTTATAGCAACACTTCAATATTTATTCATCAATTGTAACAAATGCACCACATTCCTGTAAGATGTTATTAATATGGGAAGATGTTGATGGGGGATGGAGTGGGGCATATACTTTATATACTTTATACTTTTAAAATTTATTTATTTTACTTAAAGAAGCTTTAGATTACAGGAATTTTACATATAAATATAAGGGAATCCCATATGTCCCACTCTCTCCCCTCTCAAACTTTCTCATATCAACAAATTCTTTAATTATAGCGGTACATTTGTTACAATTGATGGACACATATCGAAACACTGATACTAATTGTGGAGTATAGTATGCATTATAGTTTACATTCTACCCCACGCAATTTCAAAGATTATGACAAAATATAATGGCCTATATCCATCATTGCAATATCATGCAAGGCAATTCCAATGCCCAGAAGATGCCCCCATGTTATAGAATCTCATTTTTTGAAATAACATTCCTGTAATTGAAAACCTCTTTAAAAATAAAGTTTATTATATTAAAAAAAATCTGCTCTTGCGCTTACCACATAGCTGAGCCACCTGTCATAGAGCAGCATTACAGAAAGTTTGGTTTAAAAAGTCAAATGAACTACCAAATTGAGGATTTAACTAACCCTGATTGGAAATCTTCCCCTCCAGGTTTTCTTAAGACCTTTACATAGGAGAAAGCTTTTAAGGCTGTTCCTGATGTCTTTCCCTTTGTATTGTCTGGAGAATCATCCAATACTATCTTCAAGGGCGTGATGAATATGTGTCTAACTTTACGGGTCCTATTAGAAACATCATTTAAGGAGTATTCAATGTTAGTTATTGACACAGAATCCACCATGGCAATCTCCACCCTTTTTTAGTTAATGTCTTTAGTCCTTACTTGGGTATTATTTGGGAGCAAAAATTCAGTTGCTATAACACAAGCCATTCATGAGTTACACTTAACTCAAGACTGAGTATACCACTAAAAACAGAGAGAAAATCACATTTAAAAACCTAATGACACTACAATGTATACAATTAGAGGAAAGCAAAAGTCCCTCTACTATTATAATACAGACAAATATGCTTGCTGATACAGATAAACAAGTGGCTACTGGTTTTATAATTCTGCTCTTCTCCCCAGGAAATTAACAAACCCATAAGCTTCTCAATCAGAAACAAAGTGATTTCCTCCAAAGTGGATATCTTGGGGTCAGTAAGGAGTAATAACTCTACTAGTAATTGGTCATCCAGCCAATTTTTAAGTACACAATGGAAAAACTCACACCCTGTTAAGACATTCCAGTTACCCACACTTTTCCTAAGAGGAATAAAAATATCTCTTGTGCTCAGAAATCAAATATAGTCTCTCTTTCTACAACTTTGTCTCTGTTCTTTATACTCCAACTTCTTAATATGCCTTTCATCTCAGTCCTTCTACCACAACTAAGCTTTTAGGCCAAAAACTTTTTGCCCAATGGTGATGCACTAATGTGTGCACTCCAGAGAAATTTTCTGAGATTTCGCACACTTTGATAACCAAATTCAACACCTTATAGTGGCTTTCTTTGACTACTAGGCACACTGTGCTATTCTGTTACTTTACCAGGGCTTCTATGAAAATAACAAAATCTCTTTAACTTAAATAATAGGAATTTATTGCCTCACAGCTTAATAGATTAGGAGTCCAACATCAAGGTATTGGTAAGGCTTGCTTTCTCTCCCAGAGACTATACAGCTCTGACAATCCTCTGCCAAATGGTTATTACTTTTGTGCCTGCTTATCTGATTTCTGCTGACTGTGCCTCTACTCATAAGGACTTCAGATATATTGGATTAAGGACTACCTTTATTCACTTTTGGTACACATTAACTAAGAATAACATCTTCAAAAGTCCTTTTTATAAATGTGTTTACATCCAGAGTAACACACTTCTGTGTGTCTTTTGTTGATTACATGATTCAATTGCAACAGACTCCAACTCAGGGTAGTGAGAGAGGGGAGATCAAATTGGCTGCTGTGAAAGGAACCCATAGGAGAAAGGACACTCAAGTTGCCTCAGAGGCAAGGGAAGCCAGGGAAGTGACCTGGTTGGAAGACCAGCATTCAGCTGGCTTCTGAGTGAGTTAAGTACCCCAAAAATTGGGCAACCAAGGGAGTATCCCAGTATCCTGCAGGCTCTTGATTTGGGGCAGTTGAGGGGCAAAAGAGTGTGGGGGTCTGACACACCACCAATTTAAGAGGAGAGATGTGTAGGGGGATAGCTAGTGCAAGTGAACAAAGAAGGGGAAAAGACACCCAGTCAGCACTGAAACAGCCCCAGGGAGAGGGGAATGAAGAAGTGTTCAGATGGACAGCCACACCCACCCACCCTGGAAGAGAAAGGAAATAGATAGGTGAGGGGGCAGGCTTAAGAAGTACCTAAAACCCCAGGAAAGTTAGAAGCCTGGAGAGTTGTATTAATCAGCCAAAGGGGTGCTGAAACAAAATACCAGAAATCTGTTGGCTTTTAAAAATGGTATTTATTTGGGGCAAAAGCTTACAGTTAAAAGGACCTGAAGATTCCAACTCAAGGTTACTTCCTCATTTCCAAACTCTGTTGCCTTGAGTTGAAGCAGGATGGAGGGCAATTTTTGCAAGGGTTCAGCCTTCCTCTTCCCTAAGGTTCCATGGGTGCAACTTCTTCCAATCTCAACTGTAGGCTGGCATAGGGCTCGTCTCTTTTCCCAGGGCTTGTTTTTTATGGGCTCAACTGCTCTGTTCTCTTTACAAGATCAACTGTAAAGCATCAGGTGAATGTCTCATCTCTCTTCTGGGAGCCTTTACCATGACTATGAAACTGTTTCTCTTCCTCTGTGTATCTTCTCTGTGTATCTAATTCTGTTTGTCTCCTTGATTGAATGTCTATTTATATAGCCCATGAAGGGGACAGGGGTTCAAAACTGAGTTATACTCTACTGATGTGGTCAAATCAAAGCCCTAATCTTAACATAATTTAATCAAAGACATCTCATCTAAATCTATTACAACCAAAGGGTATCACATCAAGAGGAACAGACCAGTTTACAAATAAAATCAATATCTCTTTTTGGAATTCATAAAGAATATCAAACAATCACACTCCAACCTCTGAATTCCAAAAAAATATCACACAATTTAAAAACCTTATTTCAGTAGCAATGCTAAATACAAAATCACATCACAATCAGTCTATAGTTTATCTTGAGGCAAAGTTCCCTCAGGCTGTAGAACTGTGAAACTTACAAAACAATTTATCAGCTTCCAATATACAAAGGGTTAAAGGATAAACATCTCCATTACCATAAGGAAAATTTGGGAGGGAAAGGAGTCACTGGTCCCCTACAGTTCTGAAAACCTGCAGGGCATACTTCATTAGCATTCAAAGTCTGAGAGTCATTATTAAGATGATAGTTTCTTCACATCCTTGGGGCCTCATGAGGAGCCACTCTTTCCACAGGCATGCCCAATGACCATTTTCTTGGTTCCACCCTCATCAAGCATCTGGGTGACCTAGCTCCAGACCTCACCCTCCAGGAACATTCATGGGATGGTAACAATTTACCCAATCTCTGGGGCAGAGTCTAAAGCCCCTTAGTACAGTGAGGGGGAGGCAAAAATTCTCCATACCTCTGGTGTACAGGCCCAAACTTCTCAGAGCAATGAGACCTCACATTCCCTAAACTATGGAGGATAGGCCCATACTTTCAGCCCTATGGAGTGTTGACCTCACTCTCTTCAAACATTATGGAATGTGCTAAACCTTCTCAGAACCCTGGAGCAGCAAAACTTTCCCTAAACAGTGGGCTGGAACATTCACCCTCTTCCACTGCTGGGACAAACTCACCTTCACATGGGTGGGGTTCCTTTCTTGGCCCAAGGAGATGTCATAATTCCAGACCTCAGCCTCCATGGTTTTCCTCTTAAAGACATTTTCTCTTTCATCTTTCCCCTCCATGTCCCTTTTAGTCCAGGCTGACAGTGGTTTTGTTCATAAAGCTTTCTCAAAGTTTGTTGGCTTACAATGAAGGATGCAAAGGCTTAAGCCATCAGACAGTAAAACATTCCACAAGTCTTTCCTGGATAGCTGCATTTTCAATCCTGACTTAAAATTCCAAGTTTAGTTAATTCCTCAAATGGGGCACTACTGTCTGGGGGGTTGATTTACACAGGCTTAGAATCTCTGAAATCAGTTTCTGTTTTCATTTTCCCCAAAAATTCAGTTATCAGTTTATCTCTTTCCTCTAACATTTTGCTATATGCTGCAAGGAGGTGCCATACTGCAGTTTTGACATTTAGTTTGGAAATCTCCTTGGCTAAATGTCCAAGCTCATAATTTTCAAATTCTATCTTCCATACAGCATCACGACTTAATCTTGCTAAGTTCTCTGTGACTTTAAAACACTGAGAGCCTTTCCCTCAGTTTCCAATTATTGTTTCATCATTTACTTCTGAGGCCTCATCAAAAGTCTCTTTAGTGTTCATATTCCTACCAACAATCTCTTCAAAGCATCTAGGCCCTTTCTATCAAGCATCTCACAATTTCTCCAAAAAAATACCCAATACCCCTTTATAAATCATCTCAGTATTTTGGTAATTTCAAAAGAACTGCCTCATAATTGGTATCAAATTCTGTATTAGTCAACCAAGGTGGTGATAAAGCAAAGTACCAGAAATCTGTATGCTTTAATAAAGTGTATTTATTTGGGGTAAAAGCTTACAGTTACAAGGTCCTAAAATTTCCAACTCAATATTACCTCCTCACCAAACTCTGTTGCCATGTATTAAAGCAAGATGGCAGGCAATGTCTGTGAGGTTTCAACCTTCCTCCACCCTCTTAAGGCTCCATGGGTGCAGCTTCTTCTGATCTCAGTTGAAGGCTGGCATAGGGTTGATCTCTCTTCCTCTGTTCTCTTCACAAGGTCAACTGTAAACTATCAGGCAAATGTCTCATCTCTCTTCCTAGGGCCTTTGCATATCTATGGAGCTGTCTCTCTTTCTCTGTGGATCATTTCTATGTACATACTTCTGTGTATCTACTTCTGTGTGTCTCCTTAATTGTTTATTTATATAGCCTATGAAGTGGATGAGAACTCAAAGTGAGTTACACTCTACTGATGTGGTCAAATCAGAGGCCTAATCTTAACATAATTTAATCAAAGATATCTCATCTAAATCTAATACAATCAAAGGGTATCATGTCCAGAGGAAAAGAGATGTTTACAATCATAATCAATATAATTTTTTTGGAATTCATAAATAATATTAAACTGTCACAAAAGACAAATGTCAAAACATTACAATCCTAACTGACCTGGGGTAAAAGACAGCAGGCAGAGACAGACAGCAAGCCTTTAGATGACTTCAGAAGCCTAACAAGAAACCTAATTCTTGTTTCACATATACATGGTCCTGGGTTCAAGACACAGTATCTTCTAAAAAAGAAACAAAAAAAGACAAAGCTAACTGGCCTGACTGAAAAAGGGAATGGGGAGAGGCATGCCAGGAACTGCAGGGAGCAGGAGTTGAATGACAAGCCGCCTCAAGACTGGAAATTTAGACTGAGATTTTTTATGCTTCTTTGTTATTTTTAATTTATGTTTTTTATTCCTTATTATTTGCTCTACACCCAGTTAACTTACCTGTGAAGGGAAGGCGTGCAAGGATATTGATTTGTGAGCACTTGCTGCCTGAGAAAGCTGCTAGTGGCCTGAGAGAGAAGCCTGTATTTTCTTTCTTTCTTTCTTTCTTTTTTTGCAGTTGACGTTACTGTCTTTTTTCTCTCCTTTTTCTTTTCTTTTCTCTTTAATTTATTTATTTTCTTTCTTTTATTTTTCCCTCATCCATTGCATTACTTTCATAATACCTTCCCTTGTTATGTCTTCATGTTCATTCTTCTCTTCTAATCTTTCTGGTGTTTTATTTCATTCAGATTTTTCCTATTTCTTTCTTTCTTTACTCCACGTTTTTATTCTTGATCTTTTTTTATGATTTTTCATTCTTATTAGTTATTTATTTTTTCTTTTCTTCCAGGGACTTTTAAGTTTCCTTAGCAATCTTCTGTTTTTCTTTCTTATTTTTTTCTCTTCTCCTTTCATAACTTTTATATGATCTTAACATTTTTGGCTGAACATGGAAAATTACAAGGATATAGAATAACTGGAACCAAGTGTCAAAGTTGAAACTTAACACAAAACAAAACATAATAAAACTCTAGAGTAGAATGATAAGGTAAATATCTGAATAAACCCATCAAGAAAATCAGATGGCTAGACACCAGAAAAAAAATATTAATAGACATACTAGGAAACAGGAATACATGGACCAGTATAAGGAACAAACTAAAAAAAACAGGAAGAGATGTAGAACATGGGACAATTAATCAAGGATGTCCAAACAAATATCATGAATCAACTTAATGAAATTAAGGAAGAAATATAGAATATTAAGAAGACACTGGGAAACATATAGAAGATATAAATGTTCATAAAAAGATAACAGATTTGATGGTGATGAGTGGTACAATGAAAGAAATTAAAAAATATGTTGGAAGTGCCTAACAGCATATTTTAACAGGCAGATGAAAGAATTTGTGATGTAAAAGATAATAAAACTGAAATCACACGGGTAGTAGAAAAGGTAGATAAAAAGACAGAAAAAAATTCAGTGTGGACTCAAGTAATTGAATGATAACACAAAATGCATGAACATATACATGATATGCATCTCCGTTGTAGAACAGAAGGGAAAGGGACAAGAGTGTTGGAGGAATTAATTAGTGAAAAGGTCCCAACTTTTAGGAACATAGATGTGTATGTCCAAGAAGCACAACACACTCCAAACAGCATAAATCCTAGCAGTTCTACCCTGAGACATATATTATTCAAATTATCAAACCTGCAGGACAAAGAATACTGAAAGCAGCAAAAGAAAATAGAGCCACCAGGTACAAGGGAAGCTCAATAAGATTGAATGTTTATTTCACATCTGAAACCATGTAACTTCGAAGGCAGTGGTATGACACAGTTAAGATGCTTAAAAAAAAAAACAAAAAAAAACCTGCCAACCAAAAATCTTCTATCCAGCAAAGCTGTGATACAAAAATAAGGGTGAATTCAAAATATTCACAAATAAACCAATATTAAGAGAGTTTGTCAATAAGGAACCTGCCCTTCAAGAAATACAAAAGGGAGTTCTGCTGGTTGTAAGGAAAAATAAAAGTGAGCCAAGGTTGGAGGACGATATAGAAAGGGAGATTATTAGTAAGAATCACAAAAAATATAAAAACAGTAATAAAAACAAAATATGATATATATAAACCTAAAGAAAAAAATGGCTAATGTACTACCTTGACAGCAATAATGCTGAAAGTTAATGGATCAAACTCTCCAATAAAAAACACTGATTGCCAGCATGGATAAGGAAATAAGACCCATCTATATGATGGCTCAAAGAAAGTCACCTTACAGCAAGAGATATGAAGAGGTTTAAAGTGAATGGTTGGAAAATAATTTGACATGCAAGCAATAACCAAAAAATGGCTGGGATAGTTATACTAATAT
>JAQZBX010044517.1:0-21337 GCA_029593785.1 Cabassous unicinctus
ATCTTGGCGGTTAGCTAGTGTCTGCACAACTTCAAGGTTCTGATAACTTGGAACACAGCTGCAAGGTTGAGATGTTTTTGCAAGGTCTCTCAAGGGAGGGGAGGTTATGTGCTTCCCAGATAGGACACTTCAGGGAACAATAGAAAGTTTTCTTCTCTAAGTTACTTTGGGTAGGCTAATTTGGAGCTAGAGTACAACAGTTTATTATTGGATGGGATGGGAAGGATATAAATCATTGAGAGTCCACATAATAACTGTGATTAAGTTGCTTAAAATACATCTTAATAATTGTTCCAATAAGCATGAATATTTATAGATGGTAGACAGAAGCTCAGATAGGTTGTTTACTATGAAAATTTACATTACTTCAAACCTATTCAAGAGGTATTGGAAGATTACCCAGTGAAACATAGTCACTATTCAACAGTTGAATTCTCCAGTCTTGATTCCAATCTCATGATTGTCTCTTTCTCTTATTGGAATAGAGTTCTTAAAAACCCACATGGCCATTTCTGGCTTTTCTCCAATTTCACACACCAGGGCTGAAACAAATTCCTCAGATCCCATGTCAAATGTGTAAATAGTTAATATCTGAGATATTATGAGGTTTTTGTTTTGTATTAAAAAAATTAAGAAATAATAAGATTAATACCCAGGATTTTATCCACTTTAAAAGTCTTTATCTGTATCTGATTTTAAAAAGAAGTATTTTATTTCTCTTTAATTTGAAAGCAAATTTAAAACATGAAAAATTGAAAATTGATCATTGTTAACATATTGTAGTACATGTATAACTCTTTTAAAAAACAAATAAATGAACATGAACTGATATTCTCAATCATAAAAATATATTTAATGCACATAAATGGAATATACTTGTATTAACAGATTTTTATCTATAAACAATGTAATATTTCTATATGTGGTTCATATTAATTTACATAAGATACACTATCTCATTCACTGTATATTTTCACAGTGCTTACTTCTAAATCTTCCATTTTGTATACCAAGAACAGATGATGGTGGCTTGGAAAGTTAGTAGGAATAGCAGGAGTCCAATTTCCATAAGATTGTACATAATAACTATTTTATGGAAAATTTTAAACATGTGGATGAGTGGAGAGAATTGTATAAAACACCCTTCATAGGCCAATTGTACAGTGTCACCAATAACCATGGTCAATTTTGTTTCCTCAATGTTGTACCCTCAGGGGACAGATGTGGCTCAAATGGTTGGACATCCATCTGCCATATGAAGGGACCCAGGTTCTTTCCCAGAACCTCCCATTAAAAAAAAATTGTATCCTGTTTCCACAGCCATTGTATCATTTTTAATACAAGTTCCATAAATCATATCATTCATCTGAAAATATTACAGAATATTACAGTAAAAGATTTGAAAAAATATACCAACAGGACAATTATCACTCCAAAAATTTAAATAATTTCTTAATAACAAATCTTGATATATAGTTTGAAGCAAACATTATTTGCTGATGGGAAGAGTGATGGAAAGATGGACATCATTGCTGACTTCCTGATTTTTTCTCTGCATGCTACCTTCACATGAGCTGGAGGATGCTGGTAAAGGAAAAAGTTTAAAGGGCAACTGGGATGGGCCTGAGGTGTGGGGTTCCCTTGATATTCTTTGATTAGTGACTTCATTAAGTAACCAAAAACTCCCATTTTCTGAGGTTTTCCCTAAGTAATTCACAGACATTCTTTCATTCATCTAAATCTGCACAATTTTCTTGTAAGATAGAAATAAATTGTGATCCAATTTGCATATGTGAGAGATGGAGTTTAGAATATTGAAGTCACACACTTAAATTCATTCTCTGAGTTGCAATGTGTCCTAAACCAGATTTTATGGCCCATTGATCAAGATCATTTCAGTTCCTGAATGAATAATGCTGATGTAATGATTTTATAAATCACCACATTGCATCTTTTTAAAAAATGTTATTGAAGTATATCATTCTTACAGGAACATACATAAACAATAAATCTATAGTAAATGTGAACTGGCAAAACAAAGATGCATACCATCATACATGACTACCACACATATTGCCACCAACAACTCCACACATTGTTTTGAAATATTTGTTACAACAATGAAACTTCATCCTAAAAATATTACTACTATCTATAGCCCATACTTTATATTTGGTGTATTTCTCCCAACCCACTCAATTAATAACACCTTTATTAGAACTATATATTTGTATAGTTCACGAGAGAACATTCTCATATTCTGTAAACCACAGTCCAACTTCCACCATAGGATTCACTGTTTCATACAGTCCCGTGCTTTGTACAACCAATTCAAATTATACACTAAGTGGATCTCATTTTCATCAAAGAGCTGAGCTGTCATCACCTCAGTCAATTTTAGGATGTTTGCATTATTCCAAAAAAAAAAATCCCATAACCCCGTATACCCCAATTGTTGTCCCTTAAGATTGACATAATATCTTTTCTGCCATTGCTAAAAAACTTACACTATTACAGTTAACTATTGTTTATAAGTTTCTTTAGTAGTAATTTTCCCTTGTATCACCATATTCTTAACACTTTATAAAAGAACATTCTTAGATTTATACTATCAACCACAATCTTCATCCACCACCAAAATCATTATGTTATACAGTCCCTAGATTATTCTCTAACTTCCTTTTAATTGACATCTACATAGAAAGACTACCCCTTTCATCAACAGCCACATAAATCAGCAGCTTTAGTTATACTCACTATAATATATTCCCACCAACTCTATTCATTTCCACATTTTTTTACAATAAACTTTATTAAAAATTCTGCATACATTAAGCATCAGCTCACATTTTCAACCACATTCTATCTCCTCATAACTTATATCCTAGAGTTAGCCTCCATGGGTAGACTCCTTATAATTCATTCATATTACTGAGACTATACACTACTTCTTGTTTTCTGTCTGGCTTATTTCATAAAACATAATGTCCTTAAAGTTCATCCATGTTGTCATATGCATTCTGATTTCATTTCTTCTTACTGTTGAATAGTATTCCATTGTATGTATATACCACATTTTTATTATGCATTCATGGTTTGAGGGACTTTGGGCTGTTTCCGAATTTTAACAATTGTGAATAATGCTGCTATCAACATTGGTGTGCAATTGTCATATCATGTCCTTGCTGGCAGTTCTTCTGAATTTATTCCTAGCGTTGGGATTACTGGGTCAAATGGCAGTTCTATATTCAGCTTCTTGAGATACTGTCAAACTGTCTTCCAAAGAGGCTGTTCCATTATCTTTTCCCACCAACAGTGAAGGAACGTTCCTATTTTGCCACATCCACTCCAGCACTTGTAGTATCCTGCTTTTTAAAAAAGGAATGGCCATTCTATATGGTGTGAAATGATATCTCATTGTAGTATTCATCTGCAATTCCCAAATAGCCAGTGATGTTGAACATTTTTTCATGTGCTTTTTGGCCATTTGTATTTCTTCTTTGGAAAAATGTCTATTCAAATCATTTGCTCAAATTTTAATTGGGCTACTTGTATTTTTCTTGTTGAGTTGTATGATCTCTATATATAACATGGATAGCAAACCCTTAGCTGATATGTGGTTTACAAATATTTTCCCTCATTGTGTAGGATAATATTTTACTTTCTATAAAAAGTCATTTGAAGAAAAAATGTATTTAATTTTGAGAAATTCCCATTTATCTAATTTTTTCGTTGCTTGTGCTTTCGGTTTACAGTTTAAGAAACTATTGCCTACCACAAGATCTGAAGATATTTCCCTATATTATCTTTTTTTTTTAAACAAATCAATTTTTTTGGTACATATTTTTAAAGCATGCAATTCACCCCAAGTGTACAATCAGTGACATTTGGTATACTCACATAGTTGGACATTCATCACTTCAATCAGTATTAGAGCATCTTCATTATTTCAATAATTATAATAAACAAAAAGCAGAAAAACAAACAAGAAAATTCGTCACCTCTCAATCTTTCTATGCTTCCCCTGCTGTACATAACAGCTATTTCTGACTATTCCTATTTATTTATTTATTTATTTAATAGTTTTATTGAGATAGATTTACATACCATATGAACTATCCAAAATGTATAATCAATGGCATTTTTAAATTTAATTTTTCTTAAAAATACTTAGATTATACAAATGTCACATAAAATATATAAGGGATTCCCATATGCCCTGCTCCCCACACCTCCCACATTTTCCCACATTAACAATATCCTTCATTAGTGAGGTACATTCATTGCGATTGATGAACACATATTGGAGCATTGCCACTAAGCATGGATTAAAGCTTACATTGTAGTTTATACTCTCTCCCACACAATTCTCTAGGTTATGACAAGATTTATAAAGGCTTGTATCTGTCATTGGAATGTCATTCATGAGAATTCCCAGGTCTTAAAAATGCCCCTGTATTACTCCTGTTTTTCCCTTTCCCTGCCCTGCCCTCAGAACCTCCAGTGACCACTGCCTCCACATCAATCATATAATTTCTTCCATTGATAGAATCACATTAAGTCTATATTAGAATACTAGTAAATCTACTTTAGTCCATAGTTCACCCCCAAACCTGAGGATTCTGGGATGGTGATGCCCACTCCAATTCTAATTGAGAGCAATGGTTTTTAAAAAAATCACAATGTTGTGTATTCATCACCACAAAAAAATTTTAGAACAATTTCATTGCCCCAAAAAGAAAAATTCCACACCCCTGTGCAGTTACCACTAAAACTATGTTGTTATAACTTTCTGCCTCCCCACCTATATGTAGTTTTTATCACACATTACATGTTTATACATTATGATTTCAAAGCCACTGATTTCCCATTAAATTTTGTTTGTTTGCTCTTTAGATCCAGTAGGAAGAAAAAGTGGAGTTACAAACCAAGAATGCAAGTGTACTGGCATTTACATTTACCCATGTAGCTACCCTCACTAGAGAGCTTCATTTTATCATGTGGCTTTTTAAATATATATTTTAATTTTTTCTAAGATAATTAGATTACATAAATGTTACAATAAAATATAGGGGATTCCCATATGCCCCACTCCCTACCCCTCCCACATTTTCCCACATTTACATCCGTCATTAGTGTGGTATATTTGTACAATTGATGAACACATTTCAGATTATTGCCACTAAGTGTAGATTATAGTCTATATTGTAGTTTACATTTTCTTCCTTTCCTATCATGTGGCTTTGATCTATCACCTACTGTCCCTTCCTTGCAACTTGAAGAACTTTAGCATTTCTTCTTGGGCTAGTCTAGTGGTGGTGAACTCCCTCAGCTTTTGTTTATCTGTAAATGCCTTAATCTCACCATCATTTTTGAAAGAATGTTTTGCCTGGTATAGAATTTTTAGTTGGCAATTTTTACTTTAAGCACATTAAAAAGGTCAAGACACTGCCTTCCTGTTTACATGGTTTCTGATGAAAAAAATTGCACTTAGTCTTATTGAAGCTCTCTTGTATGTGACGGATTGCTTCTTTCTTGTGGCTTTCAGAATTCTCTCTTTATCACTAGCATTTGACAATTGAAGTATAATAAGCTGAAGGTTGGGTCTATTTGGAATTATCCTGTTTGTAATCTACTGAGCATTTGGATGTGTATATTCATGTCTTCTCTCATCTCATTGGATTCTGCAGAAGATCTCTGTGCTGGCATAGGCAGATTCTGTTGGATATTGGGAAGGCTTAGCAGGAGTGGAAAGTGGGGCTCCTGAGGAAGTGAGTGATTTGGAGAAGGCCCCAGACTCTGAGTCAGAGTTTTGTGGCTGGTGCTGTCTTCTTGAGCACCAGAAACTCTGAAGCTGGAGTCAGATACACCCACATTTGGCAGGACATTGAGTAGGGGCTGCATATCTCTGAGGAACACTTACCTCCTTCTGAAGAAATGCTTTTAGTCAAGGTCTACTTGTTCCCAGAGGATCATCAGGAGCCATAAATATGCCCCCCACAAATGTGTACTGAACCAATCTTTTTGTAATAATTTCTCTCCAGGAGAAATTCACAAATTCTCAAAGGTTATCATTTGTTACAATTATGCCCCTAGTTTTGTCCTCTAAGTGTAGTAGAAACCTGTCATCATGAGAAGAAATTATTTCTCCAAAGAACATCCACTCAGGAGTTAAAGATAATATTCCAAGCTCCTACAGCTGAATTCAGAAATGATGTTCTGTGACATTAGGATCACACCTTGTTCTCCATGGTCATACAAATACTGTTACCAAGCTTTCAAAAATATTCATCTCCAATTGCAATTACAAGACAAAAAAAATTTTTTTCAGACCATGGGTAATTACAACATTGTTCCCTTTGATAACAATGTGCTTCAAACCCATACTCCCTGTATCATTATTTTTATTTTTAAAAATTTATTGAAGTATATCATTCTTATATGAGCACCTAAACAATAAGTGTATAGCAATGGCTGTAAACTTATCAAACAAACATACAGAACATAAGACATGGCTGTCATACCTCACACTACCACCAATATCTTGCATTGCTAAACATTTTTAACTAATGATTAAACAGCATCCTCAAAATATGACTACTAACCAAAGTATTTTCCCCCAACCCACCCTATTATTATTATTTTATATCATTTATACATGAACATACATAAACTATAAGTGTAGAGTAAAAGTTGTGAATTTACAAAGCAAATATTTATAACATCATACAGAGGTCCCATACATCAACCCTTCACCAACACCTTGCATTGTTATGAGAATTTTGTTGCAAATTAGGAAAGAATACTGTCAAAATCTTATTACTAGTTATAGTCCTTATCTTACATTTGGTGTATTTTCCCCCAAACCACCCTATTATTATTTTTTAAACATATTTTTATGACAGAAGTTGTAAACTAACAAAACAATCATGCACATGTGCAGAATTCCCAAACAATGCCCCTCTATCAACTCACCATACAGTGGTGGAACATTTGCTACAAATTATGAGATAATATCATCAGATTATTACCAGATCCACAGTGTACATTTGGCACACATTTTCCATACTCCCTCATTATCAAAAAATAGTTCTTTGGCATAGATACAAGAATATTATATTATTGCTCTTAACCACAGTCCATTGGTCACTGCAGTTGTATTTTTCACATGATTCTCCACATTTCCTACACCCTGCAATAGTGATGTACATCTGCTCTAGCTCAAAAAGGACACTCTTGCATCTGTTCAACCACAATTCTCATCCACCTCTAGGTTTACTGTGCTATTCAGTCACTAGATTATTCTCTAGCTTTCTGTCAATTGACATTTACATCCCTACACTACCATTTTCAGCCACATCCCCATTTACAAATCAGCTGTTACTCATTATAATGTGTTACCATCAACTCTGTACATTTCCACACTTTTACATTAAAATGATTTAAAACTTCTACATGCATGAAATATCAGTAGTTTATCTCAGTCCTCCTCTTATCTCCTTGATGAATCCACCAACTACCACCAGATCTTGAAGATATTTTCCTACATTTTCTTCAAGAAGCTTTATGGTTCTTGATTTTATATTTAGGTTTTTTATTCATTTTGAGTTACTTTTGTATAAGGTGTGAGATAGGGGTCCTCTTTCCTTCTTTTGCTATGGATATCCTGTTTTCTCAGCACCATTTGTTGAATAGACATTTCTGCCTGTGCTGGGTGGTTTTGACAGGCTAGTCAAAAATCACTTGAGCACAGATGTGAGGATCCGTTTTTCAACCATCAATTCAGTTCCATTGGTGTATATGTCTGTCTTTTTGCCAGTCCATGCTGTTTTTACCACTATAGCTAGGTAATATAACTTAAAGTCCAGAAGTGAGAGTCCTCCAACTTAGCTTTTCCTTTTTGAGATGTTTCTGACTATTCAGGACCCATGACCCTTCCAAATAAATTTCATAATCATGTTTTCCATTTATTTAAAAATGCTGGTGGAATTTTTATTAGGATTGTATTGAATCTCTACATCAATTTGAGTAGAATTGAAATCTTAATGATATTCAGTCTTCCAGTTCATGAGCATGGAATAGTCTTCCAATTATTTTAGGCCTTTTTAAAAAATTTATTTTAACAATGAGTTGTAATTTTCTGAATACAAGTGCCTTACATAGTTGCTGAAGTTTATTCCTGAATATTTGGGTTTTATCTGTCATATCTTATTGTCACCACTCTTTTGATACTTTTAGTTACTTTTATTGATATAATCTTCATTTCTAGTCTCTCTTCCAGGCCTCTCTCTCCTGTCTTTTCTTTTCAGGCTGTAGTACATCCTTTAGTATTTCCTGCAAAGCAGGTCTGTTGGTTACAAATTCTCTCAGTTTCTGTTTATCTGTTAATATTCTAAACTCACCCTCATTTTTGAAAGACAGTGTTGCAAGATATAAGATTTTTCAGTGAAAGTTTTTCTCTTGCAGTATTTTAAATATATCATATAACTGTCTTCTTGCCTCCATGGTTTCTGGTGAGAAATCAGCATTTAATCTTATTGGGGATCTCTTACATGTTATGCATTGCTTTTCTCTTGCTGCTTTCAGAATTCTGTCTGTCTTTGGGATTTGACATTCTGATTAGTATGTGTCTTGGGGTTGGTCTATTTGTATTTTTTTCAGATGGGAGTATGTTGTGCTTCTTGGAGATGGATATCTATGTCTTTCAATAGGGTTGAGAAATTTTCTAACGTTATTTATTCAAATATTCCTTCTGCCCCATTTCCCTTCTCTTCTTCTGGACACCGATGACATGCATGCTTGCACATCTCTTGCTGTCATTTAGTTCCCTGAGAACTTGTTCAAGTTTTTCCAATCTTTTCTTCATCTGCCACTTTCAGAGGCTGTTTCTTTAAGTTCGCCAGTCCTTTCTTCTGCCTCCTCAAATTTGCTATTATATGATTACAGTGTATTTTTTATTTCATTTATTGCACCATTCATTCCCATAAGATCTGCTATTTTTCTATGTATGTTTCCAAATTCTTCTTTGTGTTCATCCAATGTCTTCTTAATGTCCTTAATTTCTTTAGCCATCTCATTGAATTTATTAAGATTTGTTTGAACATACATGATTCATTGTCTCAACCTCTTTATGTCATCTGGAGGCTTATCTTGTTCCTTTAACTGGGCCATATCTTCTTGTTTCTTGGTGTGGATTGTAATTATTTGTTGGTGTCTTAGCATCTGGCTAACTAGAGTATTTATTCTGGGTGCAGTTTTTCTCTTTAGTTTAGGGCTTCCTGCCCTTCTCCCTTGCTAGTTGTGTAGTAGGAGCCAAGGAAGTAGTTGGTGGTATAAGCTGTGGAGGCTCAAGCTGCCTTCTTTGCCCCAGGGACCAAAGTAGATTCTCCCAACTTTCTACTTTGCCAGGGGTAGGGACAGAGCCACAACTGTGTGTAAAAATGCAACTCATGCAGGCCTAGAGTGTCATTGCCCAGAGAGAATGATGAATCTCCATGTTCCTTTCTCCCCTGCCTGGGGTGGGGATGGAGCTGCAGGTGTGGGCAGCTATCTATGCAGTGCAGGTTCAAGATGACCAGAGTTGCCCTGGTAGACTTCTGATTATTCAGTCTGTGTTAGTTAAAAGTATCTGCAATTGCCTGGATAGGCTATTGCAGGGCCCGCCAGCTTCCTCCTTGCTAGAGGTGGGGCTGAAGCCTAGGATAGGGCTGCAGGCCAATCTGAGTGAAAGGATCTAGTCTGTACCACCACTGTGATTTTCAGTCAGCCCGGCTTCCCCTCATGCAGGGGGTGGAGTCAAAATGGTGGCTACTGGCCTCCTTCTGATTTGGACAGCCTAAAAGTTTAGCTGTTCTTAGGGTTATACTTTAGTGAGCCAAATTTACTAATCAGTAGCTGAGATCGGTGGCCAACTGTCTCTTCCTCCCTTGTTTTTGGGAAATGGAGCTTCTAATTCCTGCCACAGAATAGCTCCTAGGGTGGCTTGCACTGCCTAAATAGGATGACCACTGGCCTGTAAAGAATGGCCTGTATTTTCCCAGAGAAGCTGATGAATCTCCCCCCAGCTTCCTCTGTGCCCAAGGTAGGCCTGGGGCTTAGGCTAAAGATGCAATCTGATCTAGATGGGAAGATGCTGTCCCTACCAATACTGAGATTTTCAGTCATCCCCACTTCCCCATCCTGTCAGGTCTGGAGTTAAGATGGAAGCTACCAGCCTCTTTCTGACTTGGGCAGGTTCAAACTTAAGCTGTTTTTAGGATTATACTTTAGCCCGCCTTGTTTACTAATCAGTAGCTGAAGTTGGTGCCCAACCGTTTCTTCCTCCCCTATTTTTGGGAAGTGAAGCTTCCAATTCCAGCTACAGAAGAGCTCCCAAGGCAACTTGTGCCTCTGTTAGTCCTTAAGGTAGGGCCTTTATGGATAACCAGAGATTGCATGAAGAAAACTTCAACACGAGTTAGGCAAACTCACATTTATTACATCTGCAGAGTTAGTAAAGAGCCCAAGGTCAGTCTAAAGTGACTCAGACCTGACTCCCTGTGCTGCAGTTTTGATCTCTCTTAAATAAGTTACTATTTAGCTTTTGTTTTGATTGTGCATCAGTTTTTATGCATATGGATGATCATACATAGCTAGTTATATAACTGTATGATTAGTATGTTCAGGAAATCACGCTTGCACGTACATTGCATGATACAAATTGGGCAGAAATCTCCACCCCTGGATGGTAAATTTACTATGTTAATTAAGGAAGTTCAAGTGAGGACAGCAAGGTACTTCTTCTGTACAGGTCCAGCCAACTGCTTGAAGCTGGTTTTCATACATCCTTGCTTCAACAGGATATACTTGACTACCAAAAGTGGAATTTGGCAGAGAGGGTTGCATCTCACTGCCTTTTAATTTACATACAGTTTTTTTCCTTTGTAGCATAGCAACAGGGAGAGAAACAAGTTACTTTCAGGTATTTGGTTATCCTACATCCATCAATTGGCTCCTTCTAGTTTTTGGTGATATTCTTATTGCAAGGGAAAGGGATGAAGCTCAGATCTTCTGTAACTACTTCTTGCTGACATTATGGGCATTGATCTTTTTTTTTTTTTTAAAGGTTTATTTATTTATGCCCCCCTTGCTTCTTGTGCTGCTGTGTCCATTTGCTGCGTGTCTTCTCTGTGTCTGCTTATCTCCCTCTTGCTGTGAGGTCTTGCCGCATCAGCCCACGGCGCCCCATGAGCCAGCCTGCCCTCACAAGGAGGCACCGGGAAGCGAACCCGGGGCCTCTCATATGGTAAACGGGTGCTCTATCCATTGCGCCACACCTGCTTCCTGCTGTGAGGTTGCTGCATCAGCCCACCGCACCGCTCAGGCTGGCGTGCCCTCACAAGGAGGCCTCAGGACGCGAACCCAGGCCTCCCATATGGTAAACGGGGGCTCTATCCACTGAGCCACTCCCGCTTCCCTGGGCATTGATCTTTTAAGAAATTCTTGTAAAAGGGTGGTTTAAGGAGGAAAAGTTGGTTTGTTAAAGTTTGTAATTGCTTTTGAATAAAGCACTGCATGCATGATATGAGTACAGGTGCAACTGCTAAAAGAATGAAGATAATAATTAATGATCCTATGTAGCGGAGCAGCCACTTGGTAAAGCTAGATGTGTTTAAGAAAAGAAAAATTACTTTCCCATGTTATGAGGTCGTTGACTTTGTTCTTTAGTTCCTCGATGCTTTCAAGGACTTTGTTTGATTCATCTACATAGTAACAACACTTTTCTTTGAGGAATAAACCAGTTCCTCCTTGTGCAGCTGTAAAGAAATCAAGGGCTCAGTGGTTTTGCAGCACTACTGTGGTTAAGGAATTTATTTGTTTTTGCACTGATAGTGTCTGCTCTTTGGGCTATATCTGCCCCCACTTCCTTGGAGAGATCTGTAGCTAGGTACAAAGATGAACCTGCAATTCCAGTGGATGCTATGACTCCTAAGAAGGCAAATAAGGGGATTAATGGAATTGCTCTCTTTGTTCTGGGGCTAAATTGTGTTGCTACTGGGAAGGGTAAGGCAGTGCTATCGTTTATAGTGAATACCACAGGGAAATCAGACCCAAGACTATAAAGTCCTTTCCAATACAGTGGAAAGGGTAGATAAGCAGAGTTTCCACAAAGAAAATATATTCCTGATTTTGGATTTAAGCTATCAGTAAAAGTTATATTTGTTACATCTTGTTTCCAGTTTCATTTGCTTTACTGCTGAAAGTACAATACAAAAAAGGAAGCTTTTCCTTGCGTTAGGGTAGCACTAAGCAATGAGTCTATATTTGGGTCATGGGATTGCTTCCCATTAGGAATTTCAAAAAAGAACATGGATTTACCTTCATCATAAAACATGTTAGGGTGACGTACATAGGAGTTCAGTCACCTGCAACTTTGATCAATTTTGGTGTTAATGAGGATGTTATACATATTTTTGCAGTTTGCCTTTACAAAAATTAGTTGAATTTTCTTCTAAATTTCTTACAAAAGCATGAGTGTATGGTTGTTTCTTAAGAATTTGTGACCCTAATTTGAGATGCAAAGTAAGATGATGATTTGTTGAATGAGAAGTTCTAGTGTAGACATTTGCACTTCTGTCTTTAATATTTTTGGGGGATAACCAGGCAGTTAAATTACATTGATTTGGGTGCAGTGAGTCAAGTTGGGGTCCAGGCGTTGTAGAATTGGCTAAAATGCAAATACTATATCTATGATTACTATTATCTACAGTAAACATTTCTCCAATTTTTACAGGTGTTACAGCAATTTGATGTGTAACATTTAGGTGCTGCACAAGTGAGTCAAGTGAACTTTGTGTAAGTGGGCTTTCCTGACTGCTGCTTTCAAGGTGCAGATTAACTGAAGCATTCTATAATATAGTTGGTCCAAGCATCACTTGATATTGATGGTACAAATTTATACAGTACCAACACTTGGTTCTATTGTAAAGGTTTTGATGACCTGCAAAATATGTATGAGGGATGATTGATATCTTGCCTCAGTGCTAGTTACTGGCAGGTCCTGTAGAAGAAAGAACAAGATTAGTATTTGGTGGAGTTTTTTTCTTCTTGAACAGAAAATGCAGGTTCTCAACTGGTTCCATCTCATATTTTGCTTCATGCCCTGGTGTGGTCTCTGGCTCAAGACCTCCTTTATCTGTTGGTTCTGATAAGTAGTGAGGTTTTTCCTTGGTATGATGGAACCAAGGCTTTATTCCCTATAACTTAAGAGAAGAATGAGAGGTTAACAGTACTGTGTAAGGTTCCTGCTTTTTGGGTTTAAGCTGATCTTCAGGGTGTTTGTTTTTTCAAACTTTTAAAATAACTTGATCCATGAATGAGAAAGGGTAGAGAGGCTGGTCAGTGGGGTATCTTTAGCACATATTTGCCTATGCATACATGGTGGTGAGGAGCTCTCCTAATTGAAGGCCTACATATGGATGGCTCCCTCAAAGATTACTGGGGAATTGGGATTTTCCCTTGGGTTGTTTAGAAAGGGCCTTCCATACATAAGATCAAAAGGACTTAAATCAATTCTTCTTCCAGGGGCCTCCCTAATCCAAAGAAAAGCTATGTTAAGTGCTTCTGTCCATTTTAACTGTGTTTTTTTACAAATTTTACTTAAGATTTTCTTTATAGTTCAGGTGGGTGGGCAAGATGGCATCAGTTTAGATGGGTACTCACCACCTCTCTCACAGAGGACAGATGATTGGGGACAGGATCCTGCCTGAGTGGTGTGTTCTGGGAGACAAAGAGTGAGAACATAAGGGACATTGATCTGGAGGAAGCTGGAGAGTGAGGTGGATTGCTCAAGATAAAATCATGAGTTTTTGCCCAGCTGAAATTGTGGACACAGATGGCTAAGCCCCACCCTCAAGGCAAAGGGGAAGGATGAGCCCTGACTCCCACCAACAACCTGATGAGAGGGAGCATTCTCAGAGTGAGAGGTTTTGGCAGAGGGTGAAGAAGGGTTTTCTTTCTGTGGGTTTGGCTGCCTTGACACCGGTGCAGCTTTGGGGAGCACACCAGCTGGCTTGAAGAGGCACCAGACTGAGGGAGAGGTGAATCTGCTGAGGAAGTCTGATTTACCTAGTTGCCCTGAGATACACCCTGACTCCCAATGGTGACCTTGTTAGAAGGAACATCCTCCAAGTGTAGGAGGGTTCTGGCAGAGGGTGGAGAGGAGTTTCCTTTCTGTGGGTTTGGCTGCCTGGACCACATTGCCACTTTGGGGAGCAAGCCAGCTGCCCTGAAGTGGCACCAAGCTGAGGGGAGAGGCAAATATGCTGAGGAAGCCTGATTTACCTAACCACCCTGGGATATGGATGCTTGGCTTGGGAGGGGGTGGAGTCAGCCAATTTTATCATTCTGCACTGATGAGTATGAGTTTCAGCTCCCCTGGGAAGGACAGGCAGTAGGAAGTGTTTAATAAGTTTCCATGAGCCTATTTTGGGTCCCCTTGGCAGAGGGGGTGGTCTAGAAGAGGCCTTCTTTTGGGTCACTTATTTCTCCAAAAAAAAAGAAGATTACTTTTAAAAAATTTAACTTATTTTAATCGTTAAAATCTGCCTCAAAATCTACAGATAGACGCCTACAGGATAATTGATGAACACAAACAGATTGAAAGGCTCCACAAGAGCCCAAGAAGGAATGCTGTGTTCCCTAACTTTGTTTGACTTCTTGTTTGTTTGTTTGGATTTTCTTTCTTTGTTTGTTTCTTGCTTTTCTTTCCTCTTTCCTCACCCCTTTACTTTTGTTCTTTTTTTAAAAATTAGGTGCTGCTAGCTTGTTTCTTCTTTGCTGGGCTTCTTCTTCCTTGATTTCCCAATCTCTGTGTATATTAATTTTGTATACTAATGCTATCTGTTTTCCTTCCCTCATCTTTCTACCTTCTGCTTTCTGTTGTGGTTCTTACATTCCACATTTTTTCATTAGTCCACAATATCATGTGAGTTGACTTCTATGTTGTCTACTCTGTTTTCTTTTATTATTAACAGTTTACTTTCAGCCCTCTCTTTACTCTTTCTCTCTCTCCTCATCATTCAGACCTTTTAAATCATTCTATATATTTTCCTGTATTTGGTTTCCCATTCCATTGAAGGTACTACACTTTTTTTCCCTACTACTCTGCACTTCCTACATGGGTTAAATATTCATTTTACTAAGTCTTATATGGCACCTCTTCTAATTTTTATCAATATTACTATTGTGCTTTTTCCTTTCTTACCTCTTTAGATTCCTTGTGCCTTAATCTTTTTCCTGCAAGGGAACATAGAAAAAAGAAAGGAAATAGAATGAGAAGAACAAAGTGTCAAAGAGAAAACTTAACACACACACAGAACCACCAGCTAAATAAAACTGTAAAGCAGAGAGAGAAGCTAATTAACTGAAATAACTCATCAAGATAAAATGATGACCAGAGGGCAACAAAAAATTACAAGTTATACTGAGAAACAGGAAGACATGGACCAGTCCAATGAACAAATTAAAAACCAGGAAGAGATGCAGAACATCAAACAACTAATCAAAGATATCTAAATAAATATCATGGACCAACTCAGTGAAGTAAAGGAAGAAATTAAGGTCATTAAGAAGACACTGGAAGAATATACTGAAGAAATTGTAAACATACATAAAAAATAACAGGCCCTGGCACAGTCCAAATGCTGCCTCTGGTCCCTGCCAGGCTCTTTGGCTGGGGATCCACTCTCCCTGGTCTGGGGCTGGGCAGCTGGTGGCTCTGTCTGGCAGATGTGGAGCTGGAGGCTGGCATTCACAGCTATAAATTTCCATCTAAGAATCGCCTTCGCTGTATCCCGTAAATTTTGGTCTCTGCATACTAGTATTTTACATCTTTAGTTAAATTTATTTCTGGTGGGCATGTGGAGTGACAAACTTGGGACATGTATCTGTGCAAATCGACGGCATGGACTGAATGGTAGAGATTCGTGAGTTTTAAGCCTGTTTGTGGTTGTTGACATAGATGGCTGAACCCCACCCATAAGGGGAAAAAAAAGCCAGTTGGAGCTCCTGGGACTGGCAACCAGGTGACAGGGACTAGTGGGAGCAGATTTTCTCTAAGAGTTGTGGGGATTTGAAAAAGGGGCAAGAGATCTTTATTTTCTGGGGATTTGGCTGCCTGGAGCCCCTTGCAGCTTGGGCGAACAAAACAGCTGCAGTGAATCGGCACCCGGTGGAGGGGAGGGGTGAATCTGTTGAGGGAGTTGATTTGCCTAGCTGCCCAGGGATAAGCCCTGGGTCCCATGGAGACAGGGAGAGGGGGCACTCTCCGAGAGAAGGAGGGTTCTGGCAGAGGACAGGGAGGGGATTTTTTGCCATCAATTTGGCTGCCTGGACCCCCTCATAGCTTTGGGCAGCAGATAAGCCAGCCTGAAGCAGTGCCAGGCTGAGGGGAGAGGTGAATCTGCTGAGGAAACCTGATTTACCCAGCAGTCCAGTGACACTGGGGCTCGGCTCCAGAAGGGGCAGTCAGCCATCTTTAGCATTCTGCACTGACTAACATCAGAGCTTCAGCTTCCCCGGGGGAGTCCAGGAAGTGGGAAGTGCTTGATTAGTTTCCATGAGCCCAGTTAGGGTTCCCTTCATGAGGGGGTGGTCTAGAGGAAGAGTTATTTTGGGTCCTGTATTTCACCAAAAAAAGAAAAAAGAGACAATCACTTTAATAAATGAAAAATAAATTCTTTTTAATTTAGTTTAATAACTAAAAGCTGTTTCAGCACCTGCATATAGAACCCTGCGGGAAAACTGATTGAAAAACACAAGCAGGCAGAGAGGATCCATGGGTATGCTAGGGGGAGCATTGATCCTCCTTAGCTTTGTTTGACTGCTTGCCTGTGTGGTTGTTTGGTTTTTCTCTGTTTATTTGTTGTTTCTTGCTTTTCTTTCCTCTTTCCTCTCCCCTTTCTTTTTTCTTTCATTTTTTAAAATTAGGTGCTGCTAGCTTCTCTTTTCTTTGCTGTGCTTCTTCTTCAGTAATTTCCCATTCTCTGTCTATATTGATCTTGTATTCCAAACTCTCTCTTATCCTTCCTTCATCTTTCTGCCTTGTGCTTTCTCTTGTGGCTCTTATATACCACATTTTTTCCTATGCCCACAACTTAAAGGTTTCAATTTCTATTCTAACTAGTTTGTTTTCTTCTTTTTTTAATATTAACTCTTTCCTTTCAGCCCTTTCTTCACTCTTTCTCTCCCTCCTCATAATTTTAGCCTTCTAAATCACTACATATATATTCCTTTATTTGGTTTCCCAGTCCATTGTAGGCACTCCATTTTTTTTCCTATTACTCTACACTGCCTACATGAGTTAAATATTCATTTCATTAAGTCTCATTGGCCCCTCTTCTAACTTTTATCAATATTGCTATTACCTTCTTCTTTCCTCACATCTTTTGATTCCTCTGGCACTAATCTTTTGCCTTCAAGGAACATAGAAAGAAGCAAGGAAATAAAATAAGAAGAATAAGTGTCAAAGAGAAAATTTAACACACATGCAGAACCACCAACTAAATAAAACTCTAGAGCAGAGAGAGAAGCTAATCAACTGAATAAACCCATGAAAATAAAATGATGACTAGAGGGCAAGAAAACATTACAAACCACATTGAGAAACAAGAAAACATGGACAAGTCCAATGAACAAACTAAAAATCAGGAAGTGAGGCAGGACATCGAACAACTAATCAAAGCTTTCCAAACAAATATCATGCACCAACTTAAAGAAGTGAAGGAAGAGATTAAGGATATAAAGAAGACACTGGGAAAGCATACTGAAGTATTGTAAACTTTCCCAAAAAGACAATGGATATGATGGTGATCACTGGCACAATCCAAGAAATCAAAAAGATGCTGGATTCACATAACAGCAGATTTGAACAGGCAGAAGAAAGAATTAGTGATGTGGAAGACAGTACATCTAAAATCAAAAAGATAATAGAACAGATAGATAAAAAGCTAGAAAAATTCCAGCAGGGTCTTAGGGATTTAACAGACAACACAATCTACACAAACATATGCATTATAGTCATTGCAGAAGGAGAAGAGAAGGGAAAGGAAATAGAAGGAGTGTTGATGGAAATAATGGCTGAAAACTTCCCAATCCTGTTGAGAGAGATGGGTGTACATGTCCAGGAAGCATAGCTCAACCCAAACAGTATAAATCTAAACAGACCTACACCTAAACATATAATTCTCAAAATGTCAAATGCTCAAGACAAAGGGAAAATTCTCAAGGCAGCAAGAGAAAAGAGAACCATCACATACAAGGGAATCACAATAAGATTTCTCATCTGAAACCATGGAGGCAAGAAGATAGTGGTATGACATAGTCAAAGTACTAAAAGAAAAAATTCAAACCACGAATTCTCTATCCAGCAAAACTGGCATTCAAAAATGATGGAGAGTTCAAAATATTCACAGATAAACAGAAATTAAGTGAGTATGCCAATAAGAAACCTGAATTTCAAAAAATACTAAAGGACATTCTACAGGTTGAAAGGAAAAAACAGGAGAGAGTATGTTGGAGTAGAGTGTAAGAACAACTAAAAAGGCAAAAAGAGAATTAAAAACACTATATTACATACATAAACTCAAAGGAAAATATGGCTGATGTAAGAAATTCATTGAGAGTAATAACACTGAATGTTAATGGAGTAAACATACCAGTCAGGAGACAAAGATTGGCAGAATGGATAAGGAAATATGATCCAACTATATGCTCTCTATGAGAAACCCATTTTAGACCCAGGGATTCAAGGAAGCTGAAAGTGAATGGCTGGAAAACAATTTTACAAGCAAACAATAACCACAAAAAGGCAGGAGTAGCTATTCTAATATCAGAAAAAATAGTCTTTAAAGGCAAAACTATTGTAAGAGACAAAGATGCACACTATATATTAGTAAAAGTTGTAGTCTTTCAAGAAGAGAGAAAAATCATAAACATTCATGTACCTAATCAGGGGCCCTCAAAATACATGAGGAAAACACTGGAAAAACTAAGTGGAGAAATAAATGCCTCTACAATTATAGTGGAGAAATAAATGCCTCTACAATTATAGTGGGGAACTTTAAGACACCATTATCACCATTAGACAGGACATCTAGGCAGAGAATCAATAAAGAAGCAAAGAATCTCAATCATACATTAGAGGACCTGGACCTAATAAGTATATACAGAATGCTACACCCAAATAAAGTGAGATATACATTTTTCTCAAGTGCACATGGATCATACTCCAAGATAGACCACATTCTAGGCCACCAGAGCAACTCTCAATGAATTCAGAAAGATGAAGATTATACAAAGTAATTTCTCTGACCATAGTGGAATGAAATTGGAAATCAGTAAGGGCCAGGAACAAGATTAGGCACAAAGATATGGGAGTTAAAAAAAATACACTCTTAGACAAACAGTGGGTCAAGGAGGAAATATCAAAAGAAATCAGTAACTACCTCAAAACAAATGAAAATGACAACAGAATATATCAAATCTATGGGATGAAGCCAATGCTGTTCTGAGAGGTAAATTCATATCCATAAATACATATATTATAAAAGAAGAAAGAACTAAACTTGAAGACCTAACTGCACACCTGGATTAATTGGAAAAACAATAAAAAAGTAACCCCAAGTGAAGAAGAAAGAAGGAAATAACAAAGTTTAGAGTAGAACTAAATGAAATAAAAAATAAGAAAGCTGTGGAAAAAACACTCCAAAAGCTTGTTCTTAAAGAAGATCAATAAAATTGGCAAACACTTACCCAGGCTAACAAAGAAAAAGAGAGAGCAGATGCAAATACACAAAATAAGGAATGAGGAAAGGGATTTCACAACTGACCCCACAGAAATAAAAAAGTGTCATAAGAGGATACTTAGAAAACTTATATGCCAACAAGAATGATAATTTAGAGCAAATGGACAGATTCCTAGAAACTCACAAACAGCATACATTGATGAAAGAAGAATTTGATGAACTCAACAGTCCAATTACAAGTAAAGAGATAGACTCAGTCAACAAAAACCTCCCAAATAAGAAGAGCCCAGGAACACATGGCTTCACAGCTGAATTCTACCAAATATTCCAGAAAGACCTAACACCAGTCTCACTTGAGCTTTTTGAAAAAATAGAAGTAGATGAAACATTGCTTAACTCATTCTATGATGCCAATAGTATCTTAATACCAAAGCCAAACAAAGATACCACAAGAAGGGAATATTACTGACCAATTTCTTTAATGAACCTAAATGCTAAAATCCTCAACAAAATACTTGCTAATTGCATTCAACAACATAGCAAAAGAATTATACACCATGATCAAGGGGGTTTCATCCCAGTTATGAAGGATGGTTCAATATAAGAAAATCAATCAATGTAATACACCACATAAACTGATTGAAAGAAAATAATCATACGATTATCTATATAGAAACCCACCATGACCAAGTGGGTTTCATCCTGGGTATGCAAGGATGGTTCAATATAAAATCAATCAATGTAATACACCACATAAACAGATTGAAAGAAAAAAATCACATAATCATCTCTATAGATGCAGAAAAATCATTTGACAAAAGACAGCACACTTTCCTCATAAAAACACTGCAAAAGATAGAAATAGAAGAAATTTCTGAAAATGGTAAAGAGTACATATGAAAAACCCAAAGCTAACATCATCTTCAATGGTGATATACTAAAGCCTTCCTTCTGAGACAGGGAACAAGGGAAGGATGTCTACTATCTCCACTCCTATTTAATATGGTCTTAGAAGTACTTGCTCGAGCACTGAGACAAGAAAAAGTTATAAAAAGCATCCAAATTGGAAAAGAAGAAGTAAAAATTTCGTTATTTGCAGATGATTTAATCCTATACATAGAAAGCCCTGAGAAATCTATAACAAAGCTTCTAGAACGTATAAAGTAGTTCAGTAACATTGCAGGCTATAAGATCAATGCTTATAAATCAGTAGCATTTCTTTACACCAATAACAAGTAATATGATGAGGAAATCAAGAAAAAAATGCCATTTACACTAGTAACTAAAAGAGTCAAATACCTAGAAATAAATTTAACTAAAGATGTAAAGTACTTATATACAGAAAACTATGCAACACTGTTAAAGAAATCAAAGAAGACTTAAATAAATGGAAGAATATTGCCTGTTCATGGATAGGAAGACTAAGCAGCATCAAGATGTCTACCCTACCCAAACTAATCTTCAGATTTAATGCAATCCCAATAAAAATCAACACTGTATTTTTTTAGTAACTGGAAAAACTACAAAATTTATTTGGAAAGGTTAATGGCCCC
>JAQZBX010044518.1:0-21341 GCA_029593785.1 Cabassous unicinctus
CCCGTTTACCATGTGTGAGGCCCCGGGTTCGCTTCCTGGGGCCTCCTTGTGAGGGGAGGACGGCCCGCGCAGCGCGAGGGGCTGATGCAGCGGGACCTCACAGCAAGGGGAAGATAAGCAGACACAGAGAAGACACACAGCAAATGGACACAGCAAGCACAAGCAGCAAGGGGGGGATAAATAAATAAATAAATAAATCTAAAATATATATATATATATATTCCCTCTTAACATATACTCTGAAACAAGTGATACTTACAGATGCTGCAACACCCCCCACCTCTCAAATTGGAAAAATAATTATCCTGACTTAAACAAATCTAGATGTGTGATTACCAAATCTCTCTGTCTAGCCTTGGCATTGGCCCCAAGCTCCAGACCTAAATCTGAGCAGCATGCTATCACCTTGTACACACCACATCAAACACTTATTACTCTATCCTTTCTGACTCACCTATTCAGCCAAAGTCACCACCACTCTCCCTATAATCTAAATTCAAAATCTTAGAATTAGCCATTTTGGCTTCTATTATTGAGTGTCAGAGAATGTGCTAAAAGTTCAACATGAATTATATCATTTAATGGGGTACACAAACAAAACAAAACAAAAAAAAAATGGTTTTACAGACGGGAAAACAGATGTTAGAGGTCACACAGCTAGTAAGTGGCAAAAGCCAGAATTCATACCCTTTCTTAAGATTCCAGACCCTGTGCTCTTAATCACATTACATTGTCTTATCTTTGGATCCTTGACCCTGTTTATCCAGCAAGTCACCAGATCTTATCCTTCCTTTTCTTCAATATTTATCCAACAGTTGCTATGCATCTAATTCTATGCCAGGCATAAAGGATTTAGGAATGAATAAAACACAACCCTGGCCTTCAAGAAGCTCTTAGGCCAGTGGAGAAAACAGATATAAACAAATAATTATGATGTAAGGTTAGAAATGCTCTTAACAGAGGCATGTATGAGAGCAGAGGACTACTGCCATGGGTCTTTTGGTATCTGGAAGAAAGCAGGAACCAACTGGCTTCAATTCAGTTCAACAACTAACTTTATGCAAAAATAGGAAGTCCAAGAATTTTTCACCTTACACATGAATTATCACCACGTTTATTACCAGCTGCCAAATGGGAAAGCTGGGCAAGTTGCTTAACTTCTCTAGTTTCTTGTCAGTAAAATGGGGGAAAATAACACCATCTATCTCATAGGATTACTGTGAGGATTAAATGAGAAAAGGTATACAAAAGATTTACCATAGTTCTGTATTGTAAGTACTATAGTTAAAATCTAAACTCTAATTATTCATAAAACATCCATTCATTATGCCATCCCTCATTCTAAAACGTGTGGGAAAACATCAAGACTTGAAGGGAACTTCTGGAATGCTGGGTAATATTCCAACTCTTGATCTGGGTGCTGGGAACATGGGTGTGTTCAGTTTATAAAAATTCACTGAGTTCTACATTTATTATATATGCTTATATGTGCATTGTATTCAGTAAAAAGGCGTTTTGTTTGGTTTTGTTTTGTTTTAAAAAAGAACCTTCAAGCTCTGGCCCCAACCTAACTCCCCACCCCCACCCCGTTACTCCCCTACTCTAGACAAATGTTTCACATCCTTGAACATTTCTTGATCCTGCTACCTGGAACTCCCTCTCTATCTAACCTCCCTTTCCAAAGCCTACATTCTTCAAGAGGCAGTTCAAATCCCGCATCCTTAAGAAGCTGGAAAAAGAGGAGACAGTTTATTCAGGTTCAGAGACTCTAAGGAAGGAACGGGGTGGATGCAGGAAGTACACTTTTCACACTCGATTATAAGTATCTACTTGTTTGTCTTCCCAACTAGCCTGTGACTCCTGCAGCCCAAGGTCTCTCTCTCACTGTAGGTGCTAGTCCAAAACAATGTTTGATGAAGAACTTGAAGAACTTAAAGAAATAAGAAGGAACAGTAGGAGAAATTGAACTGCAAGCCCCAGACTAAGAGGCGTCTGAGCACAAACACGCGAACACTTCATACACACCCTCCTCGCTTAGGCAAACCTAGTCCACTCACCCCAGCTCCCTCTACCTGTGAAAGCATCGACCGGCACCAAATCCCAATCCCTTCCGTAAATCCCACTCCAACCAGTACCCCTTCCTCTAATCCTAGTCGGTCCTCGGGCCACGCCCATCGGCTCTGGACCCTCACTGGGACACGCCCCCTCAGATTCCCACCCCTCTGGCGGACCGGCCCTTAGGGTCCTCGCCTCTCACCCCTGCCCCATGCACCCTCCCAGCAGCAGCCCCGCCTTTCCGCCCTCCCTGAGGACCCCCGGGCAGGTCAGTTCCCTCAGAACCGTGCGCTCGCGGTCTCTGCCCCTGCCGCTCATTCACAGAGGCCGGGACAGCGCACGGGGGGGCCTGGCCGCCTACTCGAGCCAGTGGCCTCACCTCTCTTCCAAGAGCTCAGTGGGGACACCACCTCCACCCTCTCGGAAATGAACTCGGCCAGGCTGGAGCGGAACAAGGCCGCCCGCACGGTCACGGCCACCACCAGCACTAAGGCCAAGGGAGCCGCCATGATAGCTGGGGCGGGCGCGCAGGCGGGGAGGGAAAGGCGAGGTGGAAGAGCCTCATGGCTTGCGCGCCACCTTCTGTAGTTCCGCGGTCCGGCGCGCACCCCTTCGGCCGCACGGCCTGTCAGTTCTCAAGAACTACCACTCCCAGGAAGCATTGCGGTGAGACGGCCCGGGGCGACGGAGAGCCGGGCGACTCAAGTTGCTAGTAAAGGGTTGGGTGACGCCTTTTCCCGCGGCAGGTGAATTGCAAAATTGCACCGGCGATGAAGCGCTGCTGAAAGCAGACAGAAAAGGCAGAGTAGTTATCTTCCTGGGAATGTGGACGCGTTTAAAAGATGTTCACTTCACTCTTATGTGTATGTTTTTTACTTTTTTTTTTAAGGATGTACCGGGGATTGAACCTGGGACCTCGTACATGCGAAGCAGGCTCTGAACCACTGAGCTACACCCGCTCTGCTTTGTATATTTTTTAATGTTAAAATGTTTTTCTTTGTGTTTTTAAAGAGGTTATTTATTTTACAGTTGCTTATTGAACACCATCTGTACGCCAGGCACTATATTGGGTTCTGAGAATACCTTTTGAAGTAGAAGACGGGTTTATTAGCTTTGTCACCTTGAACCAGTTCTTAACCTTTCTGTTCCTGGGCTTCCTCATCTGAAAAATGCTTAGTAATTTTGCCATGGTTATTATTAAAAATTAAAATGTGTAAACTTACGATTAAGCAAATTATATTAAAAATAAAGATAATAAATACCCCAAACTCATACCTTCGTAATTATTTTAAAATACTTAAGCTTTATTTGTGCTCTTGAGGTCATTTACCACTACTGTAAATGTATAGCAGAAATACTACATAGTGGTGTGCCACTGCCTTCTCCTTCCCAAGTCTGTGTACAGTGACATCAGATTGGTAACTTGAAATTTGCCCTGGTTGGGAATGTTTATACCCCGCCCAAATCAGCAAACACTACAAACCAGTGCTTTGGGATTTGGAAATCCGGTTGATAAGCATTAAGAAGCACACCACTTCATTAGTTATATATGAAACATGCTTATGGTAGGTGCTCGTATAGTAGCTATAATAATTAATGGTAAATGTACAAGGAAATTTCAGATCTGTGAAAAAAATGAACTCGCGTGTGTTCAAAAATAACTCTTGGAAAGGCAGTGGTAATACTGCACAAGGTGGTCAGGAACGTCTCTGAGAAGAGGTGACATTTAAGCTGAGACCTAAAGGTTGAGAATCTAATCAGAACCTCTAAGCAGAGGAACAGGCCCTGAAGCAGGAAACAGCAAAGTATATTTGAGGATCAGAAAGGAAAAGGTATGGCCTAAGTGGGAATGACCAAGGGAGAGAGTGGTAGAAGATGTGGATAGAGGGGCAGGTAGGGTCCAGTCAGGTATGGACCTTTTGGTTATGGTTGGGCATTTGGGTTTTATCCAAAGTGCAACCCACTGGGCTATTGGAGAATTTAAAATCAGAAAGTGATGTGGCCAGGTGTACATTTTTAAAGGATCACTGTATCCCCAGGCCCTGTGATGGCTGTTGGGAAATATTGTGGTGACAACATTGTACCCCCTGGCTTTTTGGAACTTGGAGAGAAGTAGAAGAAGTACAGTTGTCAAAGAATGACAGCAAGTAAAAGTAAAATCACAAACCATGATCAGAGAAGAAAAAGGGAAGCACGGGATGCGAGGAGAGTAGAAATATCAGTAGCTTTCCGGACCAGTAGGAGGGTGATAGAGGATTATAAAGGAATAGACAGATCCATGTTCAAAGCTGACCTCTGCCAGTTCCTTACTTTCACTTTTAGTCAGTTATTTAACCTCTCTGAACCTCATTTTCCCTTAACTGAAAAGTGAAAATTGAACAAGATAACGTAATGTAAAACAGTGTAATATACCTTAGTTAGCTGTTGTATTATCATTAACATCATCCTTACAGATAACTTGAAAATTCTTCTTAGGTTGAGGATTGTCTTTGGGGAAAATCAGTGATTAGCCTTTTGAGGTAGAAGGTACGACTCAAGCCAGTGATTCTTAAACATGAGTCGGCATGGATCATAAACTTAAATATAAGAGCTAAAACTATAAAATTACTAGAAGAAAACATAGGATTAAGTCTTCATGACCTTGTGTTGAGCAATGTTTTCTTAGATACAACATCAAAAGCACAAACAACAAAAGAATAAATAGCTAAGTTGGATTTCATCTAAATTTGACTCTTTAGTGCTTCAAAGGGCACCAGTAGGAAAATGAAAAGACAACCCACAGAATGGGAGAAAGTATCTGCAAATCATATATCTAACTGGGGCTTTTGTTAAGAATATATAAAGAACTCTTATAACTCAATAATAAAAAGACAAGTAATCCTATTAAAAATGAGCAAAGGATTTGAATAGACATTTCTCCAAAGAAGATATAGAAATAGCCAATAAGCACATGAAAGTCATCAAGGAAATGCAAATTAAAACCACAATGAGTGAAGCGGATGTGGCTTAAGCTATTGAGCTTCCGCCTACCACATGGGAGGTTCCAGGTTCAGTTACCAGTTCCTCCTAAAGAGGACAAGCAAGACAGCGAGCTGTCTCAACAAGATGTTGCAATAAGAGACACAAGGAGGGAAAACATAATGAGGGACCCAACAAAGCTGGGAGCGGCGGTGGCTCAGGTGATTGGGAGCCTCTGTCCCATATGGGAGGTCCTGGATTCGGTTCCCCCTAAAGGGAGGGCAAGCATACAACAAACAGACACAGCAAATGCAAACAACGAGGGGGTAGAGAGAAATAAAAAAAAATAAATCTTAAAAAAAAAAACAAAAAAAAACCACGATGCCACTTCAAAACCAGTAGGATAAGAGCAGGTGTAGCTCAGCGGTTGAGCACCTGCTCCGCATATACAAGGTCCCAGTTTCAATCCCCCGTACTTCTTAAACAAAACAAAACCAAAAAACCCACTAGGATAGCTATAATAAAAAAGACAGAAAATAAGGGTTGGTGAAGATGTGGAGGAATTGGAATCCTTATATATTGCTGGTGGGAATGTAAAATGCTATAGCCACTTCGGAAAATAGTTTCAGTTCCTCAAAAGTTAATTACAGTTATATTACCATAAGACCTGACAATTCCACCACTAGATATATACCCAAGAGAGATGAAAGCATGATGTCCAGACAAAAAAAACTTGTACACAAATGTTCATAACAGCATTATGCATGATAGCCAAAGTGGAAACAACCCAAATATCCTTTTTGTTTGTCTACGAATGTGGAAAAACAAAATGCAGTGCGTCCATACAATGGAATATTTTCCACCATTACTGGTACAATCTACAACAGGGATGAAACTTGAAACAAACATCATGCTAAGGGAAGTGGGTGTGGCTCAATCGATAGAGCTCCCGTTTACCACATGGGAGGCCCCGGGTTCGCTTCCCGGGGCTTCCTTGTGAGGGCAGGCCAGCCCCCGCGGCGCGGTGGGCTGATGTAGCAAGACCTCACAGCAAGGGGGAGATAAGCAGACACAGAAAGAACACACAGCAAATGGACACAGCAAACACAAGCAGCAAGGGGGGGATAAATAAATAAATAAATAAATAAATAAATCTTTAAAAAAAAAACAAAAACATCATGCTAAGTGAAAGAAGCCAGTCACAAAAGACCACATATTGCATGATTTCATTTATATGAAATGTCCAGAATAGAAAAATCTATAGAGACAGAAAGTAGATTAGTGATTGCCTGGGGCTAGTGAGAGGGAGAGTCAGGAATGGGGAATGGCTGCTAATGGGTACAGGGTTTCTTCTTGGGGTGATGAAGATAGTCTAAAATTAGATTGTGGCTACATTCTAATTCTGTGAATAGCTGAAAACCACTGAACTATAAAGTAAATGGTTGAATTTCATGGTATGCAAATTGCATCTCCATATCTTTTTTCAAAAAACGAGTGTGCATCAGATTTCACTTGGGAGGTACAGTCTTAAAATTGTAAATTTCCTAATTCTGCCCTAGAGAATATGATTCACTAGGTCTGGAGTGGAGCCTTGGCAACACACTCTTAACAATCTGTCCAGGTAATGCTGATCCTGGTGGTTCAGAAGCCACACTTTGAAAAACATTACCCTGAAGTAGAGTGGTTTATGCAACAAAAAGATGAGAATAGTAATAAGAGCTAACACTGATTGAATGCCTACTATGTGCTAAGTGCTATTCTAAGTGCTTTACATGTACTAATTAATTCTCACAACATATAAGGTCATGTACTATTATTTTCCCCATCCCCATATGCAGATGAGAAAACTGAGGTATGAAGAGATTTGGTAATTTGTCTAAGGTCACACAGCTAGAAAGTGGCAGATCCAGGATTCGAATTTTAGCTTCAGATACTGTGGTTAAGTTTCTCTGCCTGAGAAAAGAAGAGGAATTTAGGTTGGGTTGGGTTGGGTTGTTTTGTTGTTGTAGCTGAGAAGAAGAGTAGAGAATAGAAAAGATGGAGATGATAAAGAAATAAGCAAGCCAGAGAAACTAGAGATCCCAGATGGTATGTGCGGTTACCTACAAGGAAAGAAATTGAGGCTCTGAGAAATTAAGTAACCAGCTTAAAGCCACACACTTGCATAGTTTTTCCTTTTAACATTAATTCAGTACCTACCATTTGTCAGGTCCTATGCTAGGTTCTGAATAACAGTTGTATCTTTGATTCCAAATAACAGGAACTGATTTTGGTCATTTTAAATATAAAATAAATTCATAGAAAGCTATAAGGGAGCTCATCCAGTCCAAGAGAAGACCGGATAACCAGACTTGGAATAGTCAGGACCAAGGCAGGCAATGACATAGGGTCTGAGTAGCAGAAACCACCTGACAGCTCAGCCACTTACCAGCACTGGAATGAGTGAACTCCAACCAGTTTATAGTGACCATGCGTCATGCCATTTGAGAGTCAGTTCTTGGAAAGAGCATGAGAGCCATCGAGATTAAGTCCTGTGCCTGTCTCTTGGCTGGGTATAGGGCAGGAAGAGAAGAGAATCTTGGAAAGCCAAATGTTGAATTTACCATGCTTACCTCAGGACAGCACACCCTGATAGCAATTGGGTCGCTGTTAGTAAGGGTGAGTGGATGCTGGATTTTTAAAAACAGACAAAATGCCCACTAATAATGGTGGTAAGCAAGATCAACACAGTTGCTGCTCTATTGAAGCTTACAGTCTAGCAAGGGAGTTCATGGAAAATAAAGGTGGCGAATAAATAAAATCGTTCGGAGTTGTAATTAGACCTTTGCGGACAATAGACCGGAAGTAATGATAATGAATAACCTGGGGACCTACTTTAGATTGAGTTGGGTGGTCAAGGAAAGCCTGTCTAAGGAGATGATATTTAAGCTGAGACCTGAAGGATGAGATGGGGCCAGTGGTGGAAACAGTTGGCAATGGTGTGTGGGGGGAGACTGGGATTGAGGTTACAGTGAGCTTGCAGTGAGGAGGGCCAGTGTAGTCAGAGCGAAGTGAGCAAGAGGAAAGACTGGAGAAGAGGTAGGCAAGGACCAGATGATGACCTCTGGGGGCCACGAAGCCAAGTTTGATTTTCATTCTAAGAGCAATGGGAAGTCTACTAAAGGGTGTCAAGCGTGATCACAATTTAGATTTTTAAAATATTCCTCTGGCTATTGAGTGGCGAATGGATTGGTGGGGACAAGGGTGGCAGCAGGGAGACCAGTGAGGAGGCTGCTGCAGTCATCCAGATGAAAGAAGATGGTGGCTTGGACCAGGGTGGGGTCAGTGAAGAAGGAGAGAAGTGAGTGGATTCAAGAGATATTTTGGAGGTAGCATTGATCAAAACATTCCTCAGATCCCTGTTCATCTTGTTCAGACTCTCAGATTCTGGCTCTTAGAAAGGCCAAAGGGACAGTTCGCTGAGACTTTTTTTTCTTCTTTCTCCCCCCCGCCACTTACTGTCTGTGCCCATTCGCGGGGTGATCCTCCGCATCTGTTTCTTGCCTTCTCCTCTCATTTTTCTCCTCCAGGCTTTACCGGAATTCGATCCCAGGGACCCCCGATGTGGGAGAAAGGTACCCTGTCACTTGCACCACCTCAGTACCTGGTTTCTGGTGCATCTCGCCTTGACTCTCCCCTGCGTCTCTCTTTTTTTTGTTGCAACATCATCTTGCTGTGTGATTCGCCGTGTGCACCCGGCTCGCTTGCTCGCCTTTTTTTTTTTACCAGGAGGCCCCGGGGATTGAACCCAGGTCCTCACATATGGTAGATGGAAGCCCAATCACTTGAGCCACATCCACCTCCTTGAAACTTCTATTAATAAAACTTCAAGAGACAGTAAAGTAGAACAACAATCAGACTGATGAGTACATAGAATTTTTAAAAACAGCTTGGGGCTTTTCCCTTCCCTGACTGCCTGATGACCAGCCACCGATATGAATGATACAAGGAATGACCCAGGATAGGAAGTTCATGACATCCTGACTGCTTCAGCAGAAACGACTGGTCAGAGATATCCTTTATCTTGGAAAGGCAACAGTACGTAAGTCCCTCATTCGAGAAATACTAACCAAAATGGACAAGAACACACTAGATATTATCTTTGTCTTCAGATTTGAGCCCACTTTGGTGGTGGGAACGCAACAGTGTTGGATATAATTTTATGGTTCCTTGGGTTATGCAAAGAGAAATCTACCCAAACATAGATTTGCAAAACATGCCCTGGATGAGAAGAAAAAGGCCTCAAGAACAGAGTGAAAAGAAGGATAAGCAAACAGCAATGGCTTGATCTGTGATAACTGTGCAGGTTTTTTACCAGAAGACAAAAAACTATTAAAACTTAAAAATAACCTTAACAAACTAACCAAGTTGGGGTGGGGGGTGTAGGAGGCAGTGACATGTAGGGAAAAATAATGAAAAGCATCCTAGAAACTGAAAAAGTAGGAAGGACCTCATCTAGTTTATTGCACAGATGGAAAAAACTAAGGCCCAGTGAGAAACAACTCCTGGGCCCAGGATAACACAGCAAGTCAGCAATGGCAGTGGGCCCAGAAACCAGTGTTCTCACCATCTGTCTCCTACACTGGCTGCCTCCTGTTTCTGGGCTGGAGTTTTGTTGAGGCCCACTGGGAGATCCAAGCCAGCTCCTTTGTCAACTCTTGAGCCCAGGTATTGTAAGGGCCCAAAAGGAGCCAGAGATCTGGCTTTACAAAATACCCTGAGGACAGGTTTCCGGGACCCAGAGCCACCAGCTCTCCCAATTTCCTTCCTGTCCCCTACCCACAAATGCCCACAATTGCAAAAGCCACTAGAAAAGCAAGGCCAGGATACGAACGAAGCTATAGATTGGCTTCCCCACCTCTACCTGAACCCGTCTCCCACGCCAAGAGCAACACACCCCCCACAGCCGCACCTCCAAGTCCTGCACGCCCTCCTGGCCAAATACAAATATACTTCACTGCTCTGGGAGAAGAGACAGGTGTAGTGGGCTTTCCTTGTTCCTTCCCTGGCATCCATTCCCCCTTTCCCCTTTCCTCCCAGGACTCTGAATTTCTCAACCATGTGGTTTGAGTAAGACTGACCTCGCCCTCATCTCCAGGAATGGGCCCTAAATGGTTTAAACTAATCAATTCATGCCAAACCTCTGGCCAACAGTGTTGGTTCAGGGATGAGTCTATGACCCAAATCAGGCCATTCATAGCCAACAATACTCAGTTCTGGGACTTTGGATTGAGCTACTGGGGAAATGTTTTTTTCTTTTCTGCTGGGTTTGAGCTTGGAAACACACAGTCCGAGGAGCAGTTGGCAGACATCCTTCAAGCTTACACATACAAGACAAAACAAGACAAGGCCTGACTGATTCTACTGGGAAAGATACAAGGAGCCTCTTGTAGATTTAAACAGATTTAGATTTAAATGGTTTGTTATTCATACAGAGAGCAAGAAGAATAAGCTCCCTGTAATCTTTGTTCCACACACCAAAAAGGACGGCATGGAAACAAAAAGGGGCTGGTTGACTGCAACATGAGTTGTGCTATGACCCCTTGCTGAGGAGCCGACTCTAGGCTGCAGCTAAGTGATTTTCTGTTCTGCAGCTCTGTTCTGAGGGAGGGGTGGGAGGTGGGTCAAAAAGCCCCATACCTCATCAGAACCTGGAAAGCGATGAAAAATGGTCTCATATCAGCCTCCCAGGGGAGATATGGAGGTAAGTGGGAGATGTCCTCAGCTCCTTACAAGCCTACCACCTTCTAGTGTTCGTGGAGGACCCCAAGGCATTCTACCAAGGCTCAGAAAAGCTGCAGTTCAAGCCTTTGCCCACACAGCCCATGTGGAAATGTGCAGGGTTACCAGGGCACCATGGCAGAGCCATTCCCTTACACTATCATGTGGTCACAAAGAGAGAGTCTGTTGAGAATTAAGCAACTCCCAAGAAGTGGTTTGGAGAAATGAGAAAAGACTAGCTCTTAGTCTCATTTTCTGAGCCACTGGATCAAGCCTTGCCTGAAGGCAGTTATTGTGGAACTTTTCAACCAAATTCCTTTCATGATTTCATACAGTTTGAGCTGGGTCTGTAGTTATTTGCAACTGGAAGTATCTTAATCAATATAACAGGAGCTAGAACTCAGTCTCCCAAAGGTCTCTCATATACCTCCTTGGCTTCAATTACCATTTATGTGTTGATGACCCTCAGATCTTTATTTCCAGCCCAGACCTCTCTTGCTGAGATTCAGACATGTATATCCAACTACCTCCTAGATATCTCCATCTGGATATACCAAAGTCACTTAGAATTCAAAATATCTAACCCTGAGCTCATGATCTACCTTCCAACAGCTCACTTTTTCTCAATTCCTTATGTCTGTGAATGGCATCAATAATCTCTCAATTGCTCAATCAAAAACCTGAGCATCAGTTTTGGCACCCACCCCCCTCTCCCTCATCCCTCATATACAATCCACCTTCAAGCTTTGACCTAAATATCACTCAAATCCCTCTACTTCTTTCCATCTTCACTGCCAGCATCCTGGTCTAAGCCAGTACCATTTCTCACCCATATAAATGTCTGCTGTATTCTCCTAACTGGTCTCCTGCTGCCACTCTTCATTCTCCAACTCTGTCCCCATGCCTGAACAGTGCATGATGCCCGGAGGAACCATGGCCCCTGCCTAACTCTCTTGCCTCATCTCCCACTCCTCTGCTCCATTTGCACCCAAGAGAAAAAAAACCTCTCTGATCATTCCCTTTGTATATCCTACTTTGTACATGCCCCGCCCCCAGCATCACCTGTCCTCATCTGGCAGAGTCCTACTTATCCTTCAAGACCCATTCTTAAAGTTTCCTCCTCTGTGAAGACTTTGACTCTATCAGGTAGTCAGTTCTTTCTCTGTGCACTCAAAGCATTTAGTAGCTGCCTCTAACCTGCACTGCATGATCACTATCTGATAATTCTGTTATCTGAAGTTCTTGGGAATCTGATTCTTGTGATTCTTGTGTCTACTGACTCTTACTTATAGTGGACTCTTTCCTTGTGTATTCCATAAATTTGGATTATAAACTAATCTTTGGAAGGAATCCTCTGCAACCTATGATGGGGGTGGGGACGGACGGACAGAATGTCCTGCCCAAGTGGATTTGCATTTGTTTCTCCTGTCAGCAGTCTGAGGGGTAGCAATGAGTCTCATTTTACGTTAATTTCTCGCTTTGGGATTCCCATGCAGGTGACATAAATATGAACCCCAGACTCATTGAGGGCAGGCATGTGGTTTCAAATTCTCAGGAGATGTTCCCCAACACCCACCCCAATCCAAAGACCAGGTCAAGATGGACACATATCCTTTTCTGTTGTTGTTGTTGTTGAGATACTGGGGGCCAGGGATTGAACCCAGGACCTCGTATGTGGAAAGCCCGCACTCAGCCACTGAGCCACATCAGCTTCCCTGAGTTGTTTTTTTTGTGTTTTTATATTTTTGTTTTAATATATATTTTTATTGAAGCATATCATTCATACATGAACATACATAAGCAATAAGTATATAGTAAAAGTTGTGAACTTACAAAATAAACATGTATAACATCATACAGGGGTCCCGTACATCACCCCTCCACCAACACCTTGCATTGTTGTGAAACATGCAAGAGCACTGTCAAAATATTACTAATAACTATAGTGCATATCTTACATTTGGTGTATTTTCCCCCAACAACCCTATCATTTTTTAAAATATATTTTTATTACAGAGGTTGTGAACTTACAAAACAATCATGCACATGTGTAGAATTCCCATACAACATCTCTTCACCTATTCCACCTATTCCACTGTGGTGAAATATTTGTTACAGATTATGAGATAATATCATCAGACTATTACCACCAACCATGGTCCATAGTGTACATTTGGCACACTTTCTCCATGCTCCGCCCTTAATCAACACAGTACATCCTTGGCATTGATGCAAGAATATTACAGTATTGCTGTTAACCACAGTCCATAGGTCACACCAGTTGTATTTTTCCCATGCTTCTCCACATTCCCACCACTGCGATAGTGACGTACATCTGGTCTAGCTCACAGAAGGATGTTCTTGCATCTGTACTACCAACCACAATTCTCATCCACTTCTGGGTTCACGGTGTTATTCAGTCCCTAGATTATTCTCTAGCTTTCTTTCAATTGACATTTGCATCCCTAGACTACTCTTTCAATCACAATCTCATTTATAAACCAGCTGCAACTCACTATAATGTGTTACCATCAACTCTATCCATTTCCACACATTGACAGTCAAGGTTAATTAAAACTTCTACATACATTAAGCATCAATAGTTCTTCTCAACCCTCTTCGTATCTCCCAATAACTATAGTCTAGGTTTTAACTCCATGTGTTTATTCTTCATATTTAGTTCATATTAATGAGACCATGCAATGTTTGTCCTTTTGTCTGGCTTATTTCACTTAGCATAATGGCTTCAGGATTCATCTATGTTATCATATGTGTCTCCAATTCATTTCTTCTTAGTGCAGCATAGTATTCCATCATATGTATATACCACATTTTGTTTATCCATTCATTGGTTGATAGACACTTGGGTTGTTTCCATCTTTTGGCAATTGTGAATAATACTGCTATGAACATCAGTGTGCAGATGTCTGTTCGTGTCACAGTTTTTAGCTCTTCTGGATATATTCCTAGTAGAGGAATTGCTGGATCACATGGCAGTTCTATATTTAGCTTCCTGAGGAAATGCCAAACTGTCTTTCGCAGAGGCTGCACCATTTTACAATTCCACCAATAATGAAGGAGTGAATTTCTCCACATCTTCTCCAGCACTTACTGTTTTCTGTTTTTAATAATGGCCATTCTATGTAGTATGAGATGTTATCTCATTATTTTGATTTGCATTGCCCTAATAGCTAGTGATACTGAACGTTTTTTCATGTGCTTTTTGGCCATTTGTATTTCCTCTTTGGAGAATGTCTATTTAAATGTTTTGCCCATTTTTTAATTTGATTGCTTGCTCTTTTATTGTTGAGTTGTGTGATCTCTTGATATAGAATGGAAATCAAACCCTTATCGGATATGTGGTTTCCAAATATTTTCTCCCATTGAGTGGGCTGCCTTTTCACCTTCTTGACAAAGTCCTTTGAGTCACGGAAGTAGTTTAGTTTAAGGAGGTCCCATTTATCCATATTTTCTTTTGTTGCTCGTGCTTTAGGTGTCAGGTTTAAGAATGTATCACCTACCACAAGGTCTTGAAGATGTTTTCCTACATTTTCTTCTAGGAGCTTTATGGTTCTTGCTTTTATATTTAGGTCTTTGATCCATTTTGAGTTAATTTTTGTATAAGATGTGAGATAGGGGTGCTCTTTCTTTCTTTTGGCTGTGGATATCCAGTTCTCCCAGCACTATTTGTTGAATAGACTGTTCTGCCCCAGCTGGGTGGGTTTGACAGCCTCGTCAAAAATTGCTTGACCATAGATGTGAGGGTCTGTTTCTGTACTATCGATTCCATTCCATTGGTCTATGTGTCTATCTTTATGCCAGTACCATGCTGTTTTTACCACTGTAGCTAGGTAATATGATTTAAGTCCCGAAGTGAGAATCCTCCAACTTTGCTTTTCCTTTTTAAGACGTTTCTGGCTATTCTGGCCCCTTACCATTTCAAATAAATTTGATAATTGTGTTTTCCGTTTGTTTAAAAATTTTTGGTGGAATTTTTATTGAGCTTGCATGGAATCTGTATATCAATTTGGGTAGAATTGACATCTTAATGATATTTAGTCTTCCAATTCATGAGCATGGAATGTTCTTCCAACTATTTAGGTCTTTTTAAATTTATTTTAACAATGCATTGCGGTTTTCTGAAAACAAGTGCTTTACATCCTTGGTTAAGTTTATTCCTAAATATTTTTTTAAATATTTATTCATTTATTTTTACTTTTATCCATTTTTAACCCCTCCTCCCCCACCCCCCATTTTTTTGCTGTTTTTTGTGTCCATTCGCTGGGCAATTCTCTGTGTCTGTTTCCTGCCCTCTTCTCATCCTTCTCCTCCTGTCTTCACCGGGATTCGATCCTGGGAAACTCCGATGTGGGAGAAAGGCGTTCTGCCACCTCACCACCTTAGTTCCTGGTTTTTCGGTGCGTCTCGTCTTGGCTCTTCCTTTGTGTCACTCTCCTGTTACGTCATCATCTTGCTGCATAGCTCAGCAGGGCCTGGCATGCCCGCATGCGGGGCCTGACAGCACGCCCATGCGTCTTCTATATTTTTCTTTATTTTACCAGGAGGTCCTGGGGATCGAACCCAGTTCCCTCCATATGGGAGACGGAGGCCCAACCATTTGAGCCACATCCACCCCCCATTCCTAAATATTTGGTTCTTTTAGTTGTTATTATAAATGGAATTTTTTTCTTGACTTCCTCCTCAGATTGCACATTATGATTGTATAGAAACACCACTGATTTTTATGTCTTGCTCTTGTATCCTGATGGTCTCCTGAAATCATTTATTAGCTCTAGTAGCTTTGTTGTAGATTTTTCAGGACTTTCTAGATATAGGATCATATCGTCTGCGAATAGCAAAAGGTTTAGTTCTTCCTTTCCAATTTGGATGCCTTTTATTTCTTTTTCTTGCATGGTTGCTCTATCTAGAACCTCTAGCACTATATTGAACAACAGTGGTGACAGAGGGCATCCTTGTCTTGTTCCTGATCTCAACAGGGAAGCTTTCAGTCTTTCACATTGAGTACAATGTTAACTGTGGGTTTTTCATATATGGTCTTTATCATGTTGAGAAAGTTTCCTTCAATTCCTTTCTTTTGTAGCATTTTTATCAAAAAGGGATGCTGTATTTTATCAAATGCCTTTTCTGCATCAATTGATAAGATCATGTGATTTTTCCTCTTTGATTTATTAATGTGGTGTATTATGCTGATTAATTTTCTTGTGTTGAACCATCCTTGCATGCCCACTTGATCATGATGAATAAATTTTATTAATGTGCTGTTAGATTCCATTAGCAAGTATTTTACTGAGGATTTTTGCATCCGTATTCATTAGTGAAAGGGGTCTGTAATTTTCTTTTTTCGTAATATCTTTATCTGGCTTTGGTATTAGGGTGATATTGGCTTCATAGAATGCATTTGGTAGCTTTCCTTCCTGTTCAATTTTTTGGAAAACTTTAAGTAAGTTTGGTATTAAATCTTCTTTGAATGCTCTGCAGAACTCACCTGTGAAACCATCTGGTCCTGGGCTTTTCATTTTGTGGAGTTATTTGATGAATGTTTTAGTCTCTTTACTTGTGATGGGTTTGTTCAGCTGCAGTTGTGTGTAATAAACCAAGTTGTGCAGTACAAGACTGTCTGTAGGGAAGCGGGAGTGGCTCAGTCGATAGAGCCCCCGTTTACCATATGGGAGGCTCCGGGTTCGCTTCCTGGGGCCTCCTTGTGAGGGCAGGCCAGCCCGCGCAGCCTAGTGGGCTGATGCAGCAAGCCCTCACAACAGGAAGCGGTTGTGGCTCAACCGATAGAGCCCCCGTTTACCGTGTGTGAGGCCCCGAGTTCGCTTCCCGGGGCCTCCTTGAGGGCAGGCCGGCCTGCGCGGCACGAGGGGCTGATGCAGCAGGACCTCACAGCGAGGGGAAAATAAGCAGACACGGAGAAGACACACAGCGAATGGACACAGCAAGCACAAGCAGCAAGGGAGGGATAAATAAATAAATAAATAAATCTTTAAAAAAAAAAAAAAGACTGTCTGTAGTTGCCCCGAGAGACTGATGAAGCTTCACCCCCCTTCTCCCCAGGTAGGGGCAGGGATGGAGCCGCTGTGCGGGTCTGTGCCCAGGTAGACTGATGTAGCACTGCTCCCCCCCTCTGCTGGGGGTGTGGATGGACCCTCTGGACTGCCCAACAATCTAATTCATGTGGGCTGAATGCACCTGCAGTTGCCCAGAGAGGCTGTGGAGACACCGGACCCCTCCTATGCTTTTAGGGGGTGGGGGTGGATCCATACACCCAACAGTTAGGTCCATGCAAGCCGAAAGTGCCTGCCATTGCCCAGAAAGGCTGAGGAAACCCAGCTTCCCTCCTATCCTACTTGGGGGTGGGGATGGAGGTAGAGGTGTCCGACTGTTCAGTCTATGTGAATCAAAAGCACCTGCAGTTACTCAGAGAGGTTGGGGAAACACAGTCCCTCCCTTGTCCTATTGGGGGTGGGGGTGGAGCTACAGATTCCCAACAGTCGAGTTTGTGCAGGCCAAAAGCGCCTGCAGGTGCTCTGACAGGCTGAGGAAACACCAGCCCCCTCCTATCCTATGTGGGGAGGAGCAGAGGCGGAATGGAATAGAAGGCACTCAACAAACCAGTTCAAGTGGGCTGAAAATGCTTGCAGGTGCCCAGATAGGTCAAGGAAACACAGCTCCCCTCCTATCCTATTGGGGTGCAGAGATGCAGCCCCAGGTGTCCAACTATTCAGGCTGTGCAGCCGAAAGCACCTGCAGTTACCTGGAGAGGATGATAGGTCCCCCAGCTTCCTCCCTCCTGAAGGTGGGGCTGGATCCTAGACTAGGGCTGCAATCCCATCTTGGTGGAAAGATGCCAGTACCCAACTTCACTGTGATTTTCAGTCAGCCCCGCTTCCCCTTATGCCAGGGATGGAGTTAAAATGGTGGCTACTGGCCTCTTTCTGGTTTGGACAGGCTCATACTTTAGCTGTTCTTAGGATTATACTTTAGCCAGCTGAATTTACTAATCAGTAGCTGAAGTCAGTGCCCAACCGTCTCTTCCTTCCCTGTTTTTGGGAAGTGGAGCTTCCAATTCCAGTCACAGAATAGCTCCCGAGGCAGCTTGTGCCTCCAGTGGAGGATGGGCACCGGCCTCCCTGGTGTGGAGGGCTCTACTCACGAATCTTCTCTGCAGATGGGCAGTCTCCTCCTTCCATACTTTCAAGGATGTTTCAGGATGCTCTTCTGGTCTCCTGGGGCCCCCAAACAGGTGCTTTAGGTGATTACTAACTGCTCTGTAGCAGGAGCTGACTCTAGGAGCTCCTTACTCTGCCACCATCTTGCCCCTCCTCCCCTGAGTTGTTTTTTCAGTTGTTTTGCTTGCTGTTTTGTTTTTTCAGTAGGAACTGGGAGCCGAACCTGGGACCTCTTGTGTCGGAGGCAGGAGCTCAACCACTTGAGCCACATCCACTCCCCTCTGGACACATACCCTTTTAGTCTCCCTCTTCTTATGGTCAGTCTACCTTTTCACTATGGGTGTAGTCCTTCAAGGGTCCTAGATTTATCAAGGGTCTCAGCTCTAACCCTTTACTTCATGTAATACCAAGGCTTCACCTCCCAAAATGTCTTTTAATACCCAAGTGGTTGAATATTCAGCTGTGTATTTAAAAGGATGTTTATTTTATTTTCGGTATTTCTATGTGTTATGTAGCAGGAAATCCCAGATATTGTCAGAAAAGGAAGTCCAACTCAATACTTAGGAGACTGAATTGCCATTGTCTGTTTACTCATCTATTTCCTCCATAAGTATTAAGTTCTAAGAGGTCAAGGACTGGGTCTAACTCATCTCTGGGTCGACACGGGGCCCAAGGCTTGCCACAGTGAATGTTCAATGTGTTTGAGATGAACCTCCATTCTAAAACCTCTAGCAAGAGGAGCCCGCTTTCTCCCAAGAAGGCCTTTTTCCTTCGGAGACAGTGTAGGTTACCTGGGTGGCCACCTGGCTTCTAGGGTACAGCCTGCCTCTCGTCTGTGTCCATCCTTCCCAAGACTCAGCTCATCCACCCAGACTTTGAGCAGCCCCACCCTGAGGGGGGCTGAGGACCTGGACTACCCCAGTGACAAGTGGGGCTTGGGCTTTGACTCAGGAGAAAGCACATGGGTTTGTTCTAGATGTAAACCTAATGCTCTCCTGCACTGTTGGTGGAAGTCTAAACTGGCACAACATTTTGGGAGAACGACTTGACAGCATCTACTGAAATTTGAAATGTGCATACCTATCAATCTTGCAATTTACTTCTCTGAATCTATTCTATACATTCAAGGATAGACACTTTAGCATTGTTTGTGGCAGCAAAAAATTGAAAAACAGCTAAATTATCCATCAATAAGTGATTGACTAAATATACTCTCTACAGCTATGTAATAGGAACCTGGGAGGCAGTTCTGGTTTTTAATGAGGTAAATCTACATGTATTGACAAGAGGTTGAACTCCAAGACATATAGTTGAGTGAAAAATGTGAATTGCAGGATAGGGGGTATAATATGATATATTTATGTAAAAACTAACAAACTGGGGAGCGGATGTAGCTCAAGTGATTGAGCTCCTGCTTCCCACGTATGAAGTCCTGGGTTCAATCCCTGGTACCTCCTAAACAAGACAAAACAAAATAAAAAAAACCCCAAAAAACTAACAAACCTACAAGCAGTGCATATTGGTATATCATGAAGGGCATTTGGCAATATCATCTTTTTAAATGCACATAACTTCACCTGAGTAATCCCCACTAATAAATATTTATTTTATAGATAAATATGGAAAATAACAAGTAAGAAACATTAATCAAAGCATTGGTTTTTAATAGCAAAATATTAGAAACAACTTTTCTTTCCACAGGGGACTGGATAAATATAATGCATCCCTATGATGGGACACTATGCACACGTCAAAAGTAATGAGGCTAACTCTACATAATGATAAGGAAAGTTCTGCAAGATAAACTATAAAATGAAAAAAAAGGTGCAGAACAGTGTGTCATTTGTGTGAAAAATGCATATATGTATATATGATTGGATTTTTTTTTTTTTAAGATTTATTTATTTATTTATTTATCCCCCCCTTGCTGCTTGTGTTTTGCTGTGTCCATTCGCTGTGTTTCTTCTGTGTCTGCTTATCTCCCCCCTGCTGTGAGGTCCTGCTGCATCAGCCCATTGTGCCGGGCGCAGGCCGGCCTGCCCTCACAAGGAGTCCCCGGGAAGGGAACCCGGGGCCTCCCACATGGTAAACAGGGGCTCTGTTGATGGAGCCACACCTGTTTCCTGCTGTGAGATCTTGCTGCATCAGCCCACTGCGCCCTGCGGGCGGGCCTGCCCCCACAAGGAGGCCCCGGGAAGCGAACCCGGGGCCTCCCATATGGTAGACGGGAGCTCTATTGATTGAGCCACACCTGCTTCCCTATATGATTGGATTTTAAATACATTTTCTGGAATCTCTACAATTCCAGGAAACTGGAATTGGTGGTTGCTCCTAGGTAACCCTAGGAAACTGGGTGGTTAGGGGACAGGGGAGGGAGGGACATTGGTTTTTCATTGCATTATTCCTTTTCAAACCTGTGGAACTTGAATCACGTTAATGTAATAAAGTTAGTAAATGAAAAAAGTTAAAGCATAATTCTCAAAGTAGAAGTAAAACAAACTCTACAGAACAAATATATCCTATACACACACACACACACAACCTATGCATATAAGTGTGTGTATAGAAAAAGGTATTGGTGAGGGGAGTGGCTGTAGCTCAGTGGTTGAGCACTTGCTTCGCACGTATGAGGCCCCAGGTTCAATCCCCGGTACCTACTTAAGGGAAAAGGAAAAAAAAATGTATTATGCGAATATTCTCACTGTCCTGATTTTGTGATAATCAGGGTAGGCTAAACATTCGCTATATTGGAAACCATGCATGTGTCCCCAGACCTAGTTTTTCTCCCTAGGTCTGGTTTTTAGAATGCTGGTGATAAACTAAGCCTGGTTTATTATATGACCATCCTGTATGGGAAAAGACTGTAACTTTGGGTATCTTTGGTCAACCTCGGGAGATATAGCAGGGGTCGGATGCGGCTCGGGTGGTTGGGTGTCCGTCTCCCATATGGAGGGACCTGGGTTCGATCCCCGGGACTCCCAGTAAAAATTTAAAAAAGAAAAATATAGAAGGCGCGCAGGCCACTAGGCCCCGTGAGCCACGCAGCAAGATGATGACGTAACAGGAGAGTGACACAAGGGAGAGCCAAGACGAAACGTGCGGAAAAACCAGGCGTAGGACGCCTCTCTCCCACATCGGAGGTTCCGAGGCTCGAATCCCAGTGAAGACAGGAGGAGAAGGATGAGAAGAGAGGGCAGGAAATGGACACAGAGAGTTGCCCAACGAATGGACACAAAAATGGCAAAAATGGCGGGGCGGGGTACGCGTGTAAAAATGGATAAAAGTAAATAAATAAACAAATCCTTAAAAAAAATAGGGGAGTAAGATACAGACTATAGTTAGTAGTAATACTTTGATGATGTTCTTTCATGATTT
>JAQZBX010044519.1:9430-21420 GCA_029593785.1 Cabassous unicinctus
CATATTGGATTTTTATTAAATGATATGAAAAATACAAAAATAGTATTTTATTTGATTTTATTTAAAGTAATGGAAATATTAAATGTGCATAAATTTATTGTTATTTAGTTTCCAATAGATATGACTGTTTCTTTCCATTCTCAAGAATATAGAACATATTTATTTATTTCACAGCTATGGAAATGAAAGAACAAGTCGAGAACAAAATTAAAATATTTTATTGTCAGATCTCCCTAGTTGTATTAACAATATTATTTATTATTAATGATTATCCTCATACCTGCTAATGTTATTGGTAGTCAGCAGGGGGATTGAGAGTTGGGAGATTGAGATGAACGCCACATCTGTGGACAGAAACTAAAGTGATGGTATTGACTTGCTAATGTTCACACATACTTCGCATAAAGGGAGAAAGCACATTGGTCCAGCTTATTAAAGTATCTGGAACATTTAAAGGTGATACTTTTCAATGGATGTTAATTGGTGATTTCATTTATACACTTGTCTTTTGTAAAATTTGCACTTGTCTCACCATCTGTAGGACATCAAGGCAATCGATCACTATGTTCCTCTAGGTTGTACTCTGAATTTTCTCCTTAGCTTTCCATTCGAACCATTAGTACCTGTTCTCTGGAAGGTAGGAGTTGTCTAATCGCACTCCTTTCTCCCTATATCCTCTCATTACCCATACTTATTACAGGCAACTGTGAATTCTATGGTTGCTCAATCTTTGTATGAAAGTACTGCTGTCATAATATTGGTTGATTTGAGTATTCGTGTTGATGATGCCCTATTTCAAAACCTCTCAGTTCCTTAAACTTATTTCTTTGGGATCTTTTCCTCTATACTGGCTCAGCAGTGGACAGGCCCTAGACTGTGTAATCACTAAGAATTTTACCCATATCGTATTGTTTCATGCATTCCACTCTCCAAGCAGCTACATTTTCATTTCACTGCCACAAGCACACTTATTCAAATATTTTAGAACTAATTGGAACTGAAACTCCATTGACCCTAACCAACTTTGTACTGTTCTTCACCTGCCTAACATGCTCACTTCCTTTATTTATTTCTCCCTTCAAAGGACATTTCTGGCAAAATATCTCTCCTTATTAAATCCAACTTTCTATCTTTTTACTGGCAATACCTGTGCTACTAAATGAAGCTAGAGGAAAAAGGAAAACTAAACGGAATATTTTCTATATTCGTTATTCTCTATCACTGTTGAACCCTAATGTTGCCTGACAATTATGCTACATGTTCTCATTCTCTTAGAGACCTTCCTACACTTATGTATTAGTTCTACTAACTAACCATTTTGTAGGTTTTCTTGGGTTTTCTACATAGGTATTCATTTCCTCTCCAAATAAAGGCAGTTGTATTTCTTCATTTCTAGATGCATTTTATTCCTTTTCATTAATTTATTTTACTGATTTGGACCTCTAGTCTATTGTTGAATAAAAGTTGTGTGAGAGAGAACAACCTCACTTTGTTCCCAATCTTTGGATCCCATCCTTTATTTAACTCATTACAATTATTTTTCCCCTATTCCACTCCATAGAAATTGTTTTATTCTCATCAAGATTACTTATGAGTCACATATTGCTAATGATAATGATTAATATTCAGACTTTTTACTTGACATATTTGCTGTTCTTGAATCCATTCATTCCTTCCTCCTTTGACTTCTGCAATATGATACACTTCTGCTTTTATTCCTAACTCATAAGCTGATTCCTTTTGGTTCCATTTAGTCTTTCTTCTTTATCCCTTCAAATTTTAAATTTGGATTGTCTCTGGGCTCAGGCCTCAGAATTTTTCTACTCTTCATCCTGTCCAAATCCTTCCTGGCTTACATACTATATATCATAACTACTCCATTAATTTATAGCTCCCCAATTTAAAATCTATAATAGCTCTAGCCTCCAAAATGTAGATTCATATATCTTATTATGCATATGAAACATTTTCTTTGATTTCCAATAGTTATATCCAACTTAACAAAGCAAAATTAATCTCATAATCTCCCCTCCCAAATCTATTATTTTGCATTATTCCCCACCTCAGTAAATCATAGCTCCAATTTTGCCCGTTGCTTGGAATAGCGACCTTGGTGTCATTTTTTGACTCTTTGCTTTCTGTCACACATCACAGCAAATTCATCAGCAAATCCTGTTTATTTTACCATCAAAGCATACTTCTCAACACACCTGTCTCAGTATAGTGTTTATACTCTCCATTTCCTCTTGCCCAGATTTTCATATAGCTATCCACACTTCTGCCTTTGATCTCCTCCCCAATCCATTCCATCCATAGCAGCTCAAGAGAAATTTTTCAGAGTCATTCTTCTAATCAAAGCTCTCAACAAGCTTCTTATTTCTCCCACATTGAAATTAAAATCCTCACAAATGGTTTTCAAGTGCTCTGGCCTCAGGGCTGCCAATGCAAAGCACCAGAAATGGGTTGGCTTTTATAATGGGAATTTTATTAGGGGAAAATCTTACAGTACAAAGGCTGTGAAATGTCCAAATGAAAGCAAAAATGCTTTCTCACCAAAGTCAGCTACTGGCGTCTTGCCACGTGGTGAAGCAAGATGATGGCTAATCTCTGCAAAGTTCCTGCCTTCCCCTCCAGAATCTGCTTTCTCCGGAAGCTTGGCTGCGGACTTGTCTCTTTTCCGTGCTTACTCTCTCAGTCTTGGCTGCCCCACTTTCTTCCTGAGCTCAGCTGTGAAGTATCAGGCATATGGCTCGTCTCTTCAACCTTGAGCTTCTCCATGGGCCCAGCCTCCTGGAGGCTTCATGCTTCAGCTTTGGCTGCTAGAGATCCCCGAGTACTGTCTCTCACTTGGCCAGGTCAATATGGCAGCCTCCTTAAGCTATGTCTCTCTTTGTATCTCTGTTTATATAAAGCACTAGTATGAGGGCAGAGACCCAACCTGAGACACGCCTCACTGAGGTAGTCCAATCAATAGGGCACCACACCCACAAGAATTGATTAATTCAATAACATAATTTTTTGGGGGGATTCACCAAAATTAAACTGTCACACTTCCATCTCAAATCTCTAACTTAATTTCCTACTACATCTTCATTTGCTCATTCTGATCTAAACACATGTGCTTCCTTCCTAGTTACCAAACATGGTAAATATATCAAAGCCTCAGTGCTTTGTACTTTCTGTTCCTGAGCTTGGGACATTTTCCCCCTAAAAATCCATATAGGTCACTCTCCCATAATCTCTGGCTTATCTTATCTTTTGGTCTACCTTCCCTGACTATCCTCTTTGAACTAGTAACCCCTCATTCTATTACTTACATTTCTTTCATCTGTTTAATTTTCTCCACAACATATATCATCATCTGAAATACTATTTCTTTTATTACTTCTTTATGCTCTTCCTTCATAAGAATTGCAATTAAGAAGAATAGTTTTTATTTATTTGCACTCTAGAGTGTTCTAAGTGCATAGAAATTTTCATGGCACAGGGTAAACACCTAGTAAATAACTTTGAATGAGGAGCTTTGTCCATTTTATTTTAAAAATATTTTCTCTGTTATCTGAAATCTCTCATCAGTAACAGTTCAACAGTATCATCTGAAATATGTCAGATGATTTTATTATAAAACATATTTGGATTTATATTGTCCTAATACCAAAAAGAGACCGTTGTAGATGATTGTGCTTCCATATTAATAGCTTATATTAATGAATGCATATTTAATATCACAATTTTATTTTGACTTTAAGAGCAAACATATCTATTAAATTTTGCTGCAAATCTTTAATACTAAAAATGACTTCCTCAAGGTACATGTGGAAGTTTGGTATTGTTTATGAATTCCAAAATCAGATATTGAATTGTGTTTTTAAACTAGTCTGTTCCTGTGGGCATATTAGATTGCATTAGAGTGAGAGGTTTCACTTTTACTTTATTAAATCAAGATTAGGGCTTTTATTTGACTACATAATTGGTGCAACTTGGTTTGAGTTCCTGCTCCCGCCTTATGGGCTATATATAAACAGATGCTCAATCAAAGATAAAATACACAGAGAAGGAGAACACAGAGAGTTTAGTTTTGGACGCTGGAGCCCCAGGGAGAGAGCTGAGCCATTCACCTGATAGTTTGCAGCTGAAAAGACCAGAGCTCAGAACAGCTGAGAAAGCCTGGGAAGAAAGGAGCCCAAGGGAGAGAGACAAGCCTACAGCTGAGATCAGAATAAGCTGGGACCACAGAGCCTTAGAAGGAAGAGAAAGGCTGAACCCTTGCAGAAACCGGCAGCCAGCTTGCTCCAACACATGGCAACAGACTATAGTGAGGGAAGTAACTTACTCTTTATGGCCTTGTGACTATAAGCTTCTATCCCAAATAAATACCCTTTATAAAAGCAACAGATTTCTGGTATTTTGCATCAGCACCCCTTTAGCTGACTAATACATAATACATAAGCCAAAATCTCTCATAAATTTAGCTAAAACTTTGCATATTTCTGATTAGTCAATTTTTTTTACCATTTTTACTGCTATAATCCTAAAATCTTTGGGTGGTTCAGTTATCAAATGTTAATGGTTTCAATTAAAATGGGAATCAGGACACTGTTGAAACCATATACTTCTGATCAAATTAAAAATGGAAGTGAAAATATAAAGGTTTCCATACACAAAGTATACAGTACCTCAAGATAATTTGATGAACTTTAACACATCATATGGCAATCAACTATTTGAAATCCAGAATATATTGTATCATGTTTTTTCTTCAAATATGAAACACTATAATATATATATTTTCTGCTTTATTTGCTAACCAAAAGCATCTGCCTCATAAAACTTTCTACGTTTTCCTTTCTAGCCTCCCAAATTATTCAACAAAACCCTAAATGTGATAAATAGAAGATAGAAGAACTTAAGGTATTTTTTAAGTGTGTATTTTTAGGAGGCTTTGCATTTCTGAAATGGTGTTAAATGACTGAATTTGCCAAATTATTTTCTATGATACTAAAGCCATGCTATTAATCTTTTAAAAAATTGAGTTAGGATATCAATATGATTTTAGAAATATATATATATATTTATATAACATTAGATTGTACATTTGTAAGCATGGCCCATAGATAGTCTTGAGAAACTATCTTGTAAAAGTTTTCTTTTAAGACAAGACTCTCTTTGCAGCATAATATAAAATCTTTTATAAGTTACTTGATTTAATTGTATTTGGATCTTTGGGTTGAGTGTCATAATATGGCTTATTAAAATACTTTTTTTTCCATTATCAGTGATAGACTCACAGCTTCTATTCACTGTTCCACATATAAAAAGCTCCCCAGGATATGGCACCTGTTCTCTTGAATGGCATTTCTTACTTTCTCAATAATTACATGTGCACATCATATTTGCATAAGTGTCTTGATGACTTCTTCAGTAATCATCAGGTTTAGATTGTTGGTCTATACAAATTGTTTTTCATCTTTTACTCAGAAAATTGAAACTATGCTTCACACGCAAATAAAGAACTTTTAAAGAGAGACAATGGTTTACTTCATTTTATACGAATCAACCGACTATTAAGCATAATTTCCTGAAATATTTTTGAAACCATTTAGGAAAATCTTTAAATTTTATAAAGGGATGAAGGCACAATATGTGTAGTGCTATTTCTTTTCTCTTTTCATTATTGTTTAAAATATCACCAAATGGCATTATGTTTTTATGAAAGAATCTATGGTCTTGGTATTATTTTGAATACATTCCCTCACCTATAACCTGTTCTTTATTCTTGAGAGATAATATCTGAAGAGATAAAAAAGAAGTTCTGATATGGAATACCTATGATGCTATTTTCAATATGCTTTTCCTTTTCTAATAGATTATGGAAAAGAAAATCACATTAAAATACATCTCAGATATAATGATGTCTCAATAACCCACTAATGGGGGAAGTCCCTGAGTGAGACTTTTGAGTATGTCTACTTTCCTTATAATAGTTCCTATTATATTACTAATTCTTCTTGAGAGATCATAAATTGGGGGTCTTCAAATGGTGTGTAAATGAAGATAGGAGATCTTCTAAGATTCAGTTCTTAATAAGAAAAGAATAGTTATTCTAAATTTGGTCTCTAATATAAATAATTATTATAATAGCTATAATCATCTTATGGTAGGCAGTTTGCAAATATCTCCTTTAAGCTTTGCAACAGTTTGAAGTTCTTTTATGAATCCACCCCCAAAAAGATTATATTTTTTAACTAATCCATTCCTGTGGGTGTGAGACCCTTATGATTGGACAATATCAGTGAGAGACTCAGAGGAGAAAAGGAGCTCTGTCATTTTTGACCCTGTCATGTAAGAGAGAACTCAAGGGTCACTAGCAGCCAAATCTTGAGCATGAAGCCCCAAAAGGCTGGTGGCCATATGCCTGATAGCCCACAGGTGAACTCAGGAAGAAAACAGAGCAGCCAAGACTGCCTCTTGGAGGCCCACAAAGAGACAAGCCTTCCATCTGGTTGTCCACAGTTGAGCTCCAGAAGATGGTGGATTCTGTAGGGGGACGGCAGAGCTCAGAGGCCATCTTCACCACATGACAGGAGACCAGGATTTCCTGTAGCTGACTTTGGTGAGAAAGCATCTCTGAGAATGCCTTAATTTGGACTTTCAGAACCCTGGAAACTATGCTTTTGCCCTAAATAAAATCCCCATTGTAAAAGCCAACACATTTCTAGTATTTTGCATCAGCAGCCTTGTGGCAAACTGAGAGTGGCCTTAAGGTAGGATTTTTTATACTCATTTTCAGGATAAGGAAATTAAACTTTAGACTCCTTAGCAACTTTTCCAAAGTCATTGAGCTCAATACAGATGTTTGAACTATTGTTAGCATCACTTCATGGTGTTTTACTATTTCCAGTATTACAATGAAGTGCTAATTCTTTCTAAATTAGAAGAAAGACAAAATAACATTTGAATGTCTTTCATATGTGTTATGTATTGAGTTTTCACAATAAACCTGAAACTTAGGTATTGATCTTATTTTTTATATTGCATAAAGTGATGTTCAAGGAAGTTAGGCAAATTGCAAAGGATCACACTTTGATAAATGATTGAACTAGTATTAGGATTTAGTTGTATTTATTCCATGACAAAAGCTCAATTTTCTTTTCCCACTGTCTCTGAATGTGTGGATCAAAAGTACAAAGTTATTTTCTGATTTCTTGTGTGCTGGTGCTCAAAATGGGTTACACAGTGCTCAAGGAACAAAACATTTTAATACTCCTCTGTTTTCAGTGATTAGTGAAGATTTAGCAATTTACCTTAATTAGTATTTACATATGTTGCTATGTAAAAATTATCTAATGTAATTTTATGGAGTTTACATTCTATCTTCCATGATGAATATCTGAAGATCAAAATATTTTAAAGGAGCACAAAAGAATTTCTAAGCTCTCTTTTGTGTTATTGAGACATTACTGTGGTATATTTTAATTCCAAATTTTGGCTGTTCACAAAAGTGATTAATAGGGAGAGTTCTATCAGTGTAAAGCATCAATAGTCCTGATAGTACATATTACTGAAAAACAGAGATTGGTGTCGATGCTACCGTATTAATATCCAGTATGATATATGGTCATGGTTTTGATAAATTTCTCTAAGTTTCCTCCAGCTTTTAATGGCAAATAATACATCAAATAAGTTTTCAAGGTTAGGTCAAAGATAAGTGGCTATTTCAGTTGTGTCAATTGGGGAGATTCTGATTTAAAGGCAAGAAATTATAAACATAAAAATTTGCATTTTTGTCGTAATATTTATCATCTATACATATGTATATTCCCCTATTATTATTTTTCAAAATGTCTCATGATAAATTTTGAACTTAACTTGAAGTTTAAAATCATTTTTATCTTACAAAATTAAAATGAAGCACTCTGTTGGGTAAATAGAGTTGATTAAGAGGTAACAGATCAAAAACATAGCATCTGTTTCCTAAATAATGCATTTTCATCATATTATTATTAGACATCATTATCATGAAAAGGTTATATGGAAAAATAACTTAATAATTATAGGTGTAAGCATTATATAAAGTTCATAATGGTGAAGTATAGGAGAAAATATCCTTTTATGCATTAACATTAAATTTCCAAGTTGATTTTATTATATCCCACATCAAATCTGTTTTCAACAGAACATTCATTTTTATGGTGGTATAAACTCATAGCTGAACAGCTTGGACTCCTGTGGAACCAATCTGTGAACCTTTGGTGTTTTAATGGCCTAGGACACCAAAATGCACATTGCATAAAGAGCAGAAGATATTCACATGTGAGATAACATACTATTGTTTTATTTTTAATTACAGCATTTTGAGTGCAATTTATTTTGGTATACTGATAAAGCCTTTCATTGGGAACATTGTGATCCTCCAGTTAAAATGGTTAATTAGGCATTTTGGGGTCATCTTGTTAAGGGCATAGTGATTTTACCTACTTATAAAAACTTGAAACAGTGAGATAAAAAGAAATCAAGGAGGATGATATAGAAAAGTAATGAGAATTTTTTTATGTAAAACAAATTGGAACTTAGGCAATTGCAACCTTGATAAATGTTACTTGATGGCTTAAATTTTATAGCAAATTTTAATGTACTTGATTTTTAATGGTCTCATTGATTTATGGAGACAAAGTACAGAGGGCATTGCTTATCTAATATTTCTCTGAACACATTCTAGACTACGATTCCTTAAGGAAATGCTATTTTTAACTTTATCAAGTTAGTCTCAATTATATATGCTGCCATTAGGAAAGTGTTCACTAGAACGTGATGATTTTGTTTGATTTAAACTTTTATAACTTCTAAGATGTAACATTTTTATTAACTGTGTTATTTCAGTATCACATTCTTCAGAACCCTGTGAAATGATATACTTAAGTACTAGAGTGTGCTTAACAAGATCTTTCAGATGTTCTTCTGTATTCTTAATGACAAGTATGAAAAAAGTATTTTAAATTAATATGTAAGAAATGAAGGTGACATCAATAAGTTACAAAAATTCCACTTCAAACTTCTACATGGAGTTATTTGAGAATAAAATGAGACCTACCCACCTATAACCTGTGTTTTAGACAATCCAACCATAAAATCTCAGGATTCAGATGGAGTTTTCTGTAGAACAGAGGTATTAGTTTCCTAAGAGACTATTTTTTTAACATTTAATGTTAATGAGTGGAATCGTTTTAGAAAGGGAACCAATTTTGACAAAAATTGAAGCATTAACATAAATGTTATATTTTTTTACTGCAATGTGAATTATCACTATTTGAGATACATATATGATTTAACAGTAGTCATTCCATGCCTTCCAGTATGACTATCTCAAACTCAGAGAATGATACCCTTTTCTTTTGAATGGCTGTGAGACATATATAAATTTGTGAAAAGTTGATTAATAGGTAAAATCACCAAATTATAAAAAATTAACTCATTACCCTTTTGATGGAAAAATAATTAGCATATGATATAAAAATATTTATTTTCAATCTGCAGTATATATAGAATAAAAATAGGAAAGGACATTAATTGAGTGAATTGTATGTAGATTCTACTCCCACACACATTCCAACACATATAGACTTGTGTTTACACATATGATTTTGATGATATGCTAGTGGAAATGTGAAATTTACCTTTTTAATATATGCATGAAGAATAATTGATTACATAGCCTTATTTTTAATAAATTGATGTTTTTTTAAAAATTCAAAATTAGTCATAAAAATAAAACAAAAATAAATAGATATATTGTAATTATTAATTGGACAGCATTATACTTTTTCTCTTAAAAAAATGAAGCAGTAATTCATACCTAGTAAAAATTTGTAATTTAAAACTAAGGTTAAGATGCCAGGTCAATTTTAATGATATTAACCATAAAGCTCAGCTTTTGAGATTTTACTAGGCTAATTATAATTAACTTTTGAAACTTCTTTATTGTCTTAAACTGTCTCAGTAATCTCATAAGTTACTTGACCAATACTTCACAATTAGTAAATAGCAGAGCTGGAATTTGAATTCAGAGCCTTCACTTTCTAATACCATCATTTAACACCATGTAACTGTAATTTATTTATTTTTGCTGCAGGCATCAAAAATTAATATAGTTAATATGTAAATATATGCAGCACTATTTCAATACACTTAATTACTTTATGTCTAAATATTAGGCATAAATGATGTTGATTGTCTTCCTGTCTACATTCCCACATATGATTCATTACATATAATATATAAACTAACTTGAAGACTATTTTTTAAATTTTGGGTGTTTTTTTTTTGTTTATTTTGTATGTAATACAGGAAAAAAGCAATTATTTTCATTAAAAATTTTTCAAAATCATATTTCCTTGTTATTTCAATAATGTAAGAAGTGTTTATAAACAATATCTACTTTACACGTACACGGAAAAGGGATTTGGGTGTTTAAAAGGGCTATTTTGCTTAAGCATATACAGAAAGTATCTGCCACTGTGTTTCCCAAAATATATAGCCTGAGACCCCAGTGATCTTTCTATGAAGTTGAGGCACAACTTTAGGGTCATAATTTAACTATCTACATACTATATAGAGTATAGATACCAATTAAAGTGTGTAAATCAGCACCCCATATATTGTAAACTGTATTTCTGAAATTAGCATAGTAGGATAACCTGCCTTACCAATTAACTTAGAAAAGTCACATTTCTTTTTATTTTAATATTTAAATATATATATATATATATATTCACTCATTATTAGCCAAATTATCAGGAAATTAACATGATATGTGTATTGGGGAGAGACTTTTCCTTAGTTCATTGGTTTATTAATAAACATTTATTTCTTACCTGACATGTTTCAGGTATTGACTAGGTGTGGGAGAGATATCTAGTTTTCAACAAATATTCCTGTGTATCCCTATATTTCCCAGTCTGTTTGCTGTGTGATGAGGCCATATGACTAATTCTGATCAATTAATTATCAGTGAAATAATATGTGTCATTTCCAGTTGACATTACTGAGAGTGCACAACCATTTAACCCTTTCCTTATATTCCTTTCTGTGGAGATCTAAAAGCATCTATCAATATAATAGGACCATAAGGTAGAAATAGACTAGACATTTCAGAAACTGATTGGAAGGATGTTGTTTAGAGAGCATGCCAATTCTCAGAAGACTTTCATGATTATAAAATATACATTTGTTATGTTTAACTATGGAGATATCAAAGAAAATTTGATACTGCAGCATACTGATTAACATATTAAGTGATAAAGCCATATGTATTTGGTAAGGGGGCAAGACATATGTGGTCTTTCTTATCCAGAGTTAGCCAAACTGTGAGGCTGAAGGCATAGTCCTCCAGACTGAAAACTCTACTCAAGACTTCTGATGCCAACTGTAAGGGGTTAGGTTCCAAAGGCAAAGTTAGAAGGAAGAGTCTACACAGGCCTATCCTCACTTCTGATATCCACTGCAAATTTAAAGGTTATCCCCAAGTCATTTTCAGTTGATAATTCACTACAAAGACACAGAATCTATTGCAACTTATTATACTCATGGATAGAATTTATTAAAAAGCAAAAAGGATTCAGAAAATCAACCAAAGGAAGAGATTAAGAGGCCAGAGTCTAGAAGGGTACAAAGGTAAAGCTTCTGTTGTCCTCAGACCCTGCTACCTTCCCAATATATATGTAACAATAGGCATGGAGTATTGCCAACCTGGAAAGCTCACTCAAGCTTATGTGTTTGGAGTTTTTATTGGGGCTTCACTTTGTAAGCATTATGATTGATTGATTGATTGATTGCCCACTTGGTTGAACTCAGTCTCCAAATTCCCTCCTCCCTCTGCCCACTTGGGTGTTGAGCCTACCATTTGTCACACCTCAGGTGTGATCCAAGGGCTCACAATGAATAACAAAGACACTCTTTTCACTCCATAAAGTCCAAGGGATTAGAAGTTACCT
>JAQZBX010044520.1:0-21333 GCA_029593785.1 Cabassous unicinctus
AAGGAAGGAAGGAAGGAAGGAAGGAAGGAAGGAAGGAAGGAAGGAAGGAAGGTTGAATAAATAGATAAGTTCTTTCTTCACTACGTGGACAGTCAATTTAGGCAAGGGGAATTGAAACACTATTCAGCCAAATGTGACCCCAGCTGTCATAACATCCCCAGGCAGCTGGACATGCTGTGACACTATTACTAGGAATTCAGTAAGTGGTGCAGAAGTATTTCCTGGAAAACATGATGCACACAATTAGGTGGAAAGGAGTGATTCAACCCAAGAGTAATGCACAAACCTGGAACTAATGAATACTTAGGTTAAAACACTGGCTCTAATGGCCAGTGTTAGATGAGTTACATGGTATGGCACTGCACTCTGAGAAAATAAATCCCTGTGCTGCCAAGACAGGAGCCACCTGAACTCAGACCATTTTATTACAGGTCAGCATGCGTGATCCCTCTTTGTAATTTGGATTTTTTAGAGTAATTTTCTTTTCTGCCTGGTTTATTTAGTGAGTTTAAGCATTTTCTGAGAACTTCTGAGAACATTATCAGCACAAGGATATTCACATGGTTTCAACATATCACCGCAGATATCACTTATCAATCTCAAAGCAGAAAAACTCGGGTAACATTCAGGCAGATAACAAAGTGATCCAACTTTGCATCATCAACAAGGTTGCACAACAACAAACTGACTATATTTGCAATGATGTGATGCAATGGAAAATTACCATCATCATCTGTGTAATATTCTTACCAAAATGTCCAAAATCAATTCTAAACATGAGAAAACAATATGACAAATACACACTGCTAAATGTCCTACAAATCTCAATATCCAGAAAAATAAAATAAAAGTGGCCTAAGCTTTTGGAAAATATAAATGCCATTAAGGAAAATAAAAGGTGGGGGAACTCTAGATCAAAGGGGACTAAAGATACATGGAAATCAGATAAAGTGCATGATCTTCTTTGAATCCTGAATAGAAGGGCAAAAAGCTACAACGATATTTCGTGGGTGATTGTGTATATTTGACTATGGAAATTAGAAAATATTTTTGGACAATGTTAAATTTATGGGAGTATGAAACCAGAATATTTTAAGAGGACCCAAAGGCATGAGTACATGCTGAAGCAAATTCGGACCCAGACGTCCCTCTGACCAGTCCTAGGTAACTTTGCTGCTGCCACCAGGTGGGGAACCAACTAGAGGGGATTTTTCCTTCAGAGAGAAGGAACACATTCAATGTCTTTGGGTTAGAAGCTTACACAATTTTGAGAGCCATCTTTAAGAACAAGGATTAAATATAAATACAAACTTAGATACAACATTAAATATTCACTTAGCATGAAATTAGAATGAGAAACAATGAGCAAACCAAAATTTTACAAACTAAAACAAATGAAAACTACCATTGTTTTAAATGAATTCACTTTGAAATGGACTATATAGGAACATTTGGCGGGAGTGCACTCAGGAACAACACCTGTGAGCGAGGGGGGAGGGAGGAAGAAAAGCAGATTTAGGCAGACAGACAGAGGCTGAACAGTGGTGCTGCTGTCCCAGAGGCCTCAGCAGACTTCTCCAAGAACTCTACACCTGAAATTGTGCTTCATCGTTGTCCCCATGTGAGGAAGGATGCCGTGAGCTCCTCCTAACATTTTCAAAACTGTAAATGCTTGATTTAATACTCAGCCAGTTACTGCAACGCTTTCCCTATTTTCCAGGGTTTTTATGCAGGTGGCTTTGCCAGTTTTTGCTAATTGTTCAGTATTCTGAAGGGGAATGACACCTGGAGCATCTTATCCAGAATCTTAGTCGACCCTAATTGTCCTTTTTTATTGCAAGAGCTAACAAATGAATTCTTCAAAATTAGTAGAAGACAAAATCACAAGAAAATCCATATTCTCTATACACTAGAAATGAGCACTATGAAGAGAAAACTAAGTAAGAAATTCTATCTACAATAGCAAGTAAAAGAATCAAACACCTAGAAATCAATTTAAACAAGGTAGTTAGGATTTGTACATGGAAAAATATAAAGCATTGCTAAAAGAAATCAAATAAGATTTCAATAAATGGAATGATATTCTGTGTTCATGGATAGAAAGACTAAATATTGTTAAGATATAAATTCTACCAAAAGTGATTTACAGATTCAATGTAACCCAAATCAAAATTCCAGCAGCTTACTTGACAGAAATGGAGACGTTAATCCTCAAATTTATATGGGAGAGTATGGGGCTCAGAATAGCCAAAACCATCTTGAAAAAGAAGACTGAAGTTGGAGCAATTGCACTTCCAATTTTAAAATGTATTCCCAATCTACAGTAATCAAAACAGCATGGGTACTGGCACAATATCAGACATATAGACCAATGAAATTAAATTGAGAGTTTTGAAATTAACCCTCCTGTCTACGGCCAACTCATTTTTGACAAGGTTGCCAAGTCCACTCAGTTGGAAAGAATAATCTCTTCAATAAATGGTCCCGGGAAAACTGGATATTCATATGTAAAAGAATGAAGGTATACCTCTACCTTACAACCTATACAAAAATTAACTCAAAATGTAACAAAGACCTAAATGTAAGAAGCTAAACTATAAAACTGCTGTAAGAAAACAGAGGGAAGTATCTTCAGGACTTTATGTTAGGCGATGGTTTCTTAGACTTTACACCAAAAGCAAAAGAAACAAAAGAAAAAAAAATAGGATTTCATTAAAAAAAACCACCAAACTTCTATACATCAAAGGCTTCATCCTGAAAGTGAAAATCCTGTAGAATAAGACATAATATCTGGATAAATGTTTAATAACCAGAATACATAAAGAAGTTCTACAGTTCAACAGCAAAAAAGCCATTAACAAATTGACAAAAGACTTGAATAGACATATCTCTAAACAAGATATACCAATGACCACTAAACACCTGAAAAATTCTCAACATCATTTACCATTAGGGAAATGCAATGAAATACCATTTCATACCCACTAGAATGGCTACTATTAAAAAAAATAATGTGTTGGAGAAGACGTGAAGAAATAGGAGCACTTGTTCATTGTTGGTGGGAATGTAAAATGGTGCAGCTGCTGTGGAATAGGGTTTGGTGCTTTCTCAGAAAGTTAAGTATAGAATTGACACATGATCTCACTTTCTCAATTCTAGTTATAAACTCAGTAGAATTGAAAGTGGGACTTGAACAGATATTTGCACACTGATATACATAGCTTCATTGTTCACAATTGCCAAAAGATGGAACCAATGTACATAGCCATCAATAGATAAATGGATAAGGAAATTGTCGTATATGCATACAAGGAAATATTATTCAGGTAAAATGAAATGAAGTACTGATACATGTGCAACATGGATGACCCTTGAAGATACCATGTTGAGTGAATTAAGCCAGACACAAAAGGACAAATATTGTATGAACTTGCTGATATGAAATAATGAGAATAGGCAAAATCATAAAAACTAGAATTCAGGTTACCAGAGGCTAATATGGGCACCAGGAATGGGGATTCATGCTTAATTCACACAGTTTCTGTTTGGGGCAATGTTAAAGTTTTGGTAAGGGGTGGTGTTTTGGGTAGCACAACATTGTGAACATAATTAACACCACTGAATTATATATTTGGATGTGGTTAATAGGGAAAATTCTGGACTGTATAATGTAACTAGAACAAATTTTTTAACAAAAACATAGGACTTTACAACACACATAGTGAATCCTAATGTAATTTATGGGTTATAGTTAATAGTGTATTTATAACAATATTGTTTCATCAATTGTAAAAAAGTTACCACTCTGATGAGAAATGTTAATATTAAGGAGAATTGCATATGTGTATGGGGGCATATATGGAAATTCTGTATTTGTCTCCATGATTTTTCTTAACTCTTCAACTTCTCTAATAAAAAAAATTAAGAACAACAACAGAAAAAACAAATAATCCAATTTAAAAACAGCCAAGGAATTGAGTACACATTTCTACAAAGAAGATGTACTAATAGTCAATAAGTAGTTGAAAAGATGCATAACTTCATTAATCATTAGAAAAATGCAAATGAGAACCACCAGAGACACCACTTCACACCCAGAAATTTAGCTGTAATAAAAGAGAATGACACTAACAATTATTTATGACGGTATGGAAATATTTGATCCTCATCTATTGTTGGTAGGTATGTAAAACTGCATCTGCTTTGGAAAACAATTTGGCAGTTCCTTAAAGAGTTAAACAGAGTTACCTTGTGACCCAGCAATTCTACTCCTAGGAATATACCCAAGAAAACTGACAACATATGCAAAAATTTATACAATTAATGTTCATAGCAGTATTATTCATAACACCAAAAATATATTGCCCCCTTGCATTACAAAGACACTATCTAATCTAAATTACTACAAAGAATGATGTGTGCACTTTTATGGCCATAACAAATTTTGATTGTTGTAATAGATAAAAAACAATATTACATTATTAGTGTTATACATTTTTTTTCCTGTAGAGGTGATTATTATTTCATAGTTAACTATTTGTGCTTTTGTTTTCAGTGAATTGGCTATGATTCTTACTCCTTTTTATATTGAAATGCCAATCTATTACTTATTGTTTTTGACAGCTATGGAAATTATTTGTTATATATATTACAAGTTTCTCTTCTCCAGTATATTGTTTGACTTTTTCAATTTGTTTATGGTGCCATTTCTATAACAAAGTTTTAAACAGTGATGAAGTTTTTTAAATTGAAAGTTTCCAGTTTAGTGTGTTTTATATAATTTTGAAAACATTTACTGCCCAAAATTATAAAAAAATGTTTTTTAACATGTTTGTTTAGTATTTCATGATTTTATTTATCTATTTGTATATTAACCACCCTGGTCATGTCTTATGTTTTATTGTGTAATAGCAAATTAGCATCCTCTAAAATATTGACTGTTTAGGATCATTTATTTAATAAACCATCTTTTCCCACTGATTCAGAATGCCAGCTTCAGCATATTAAAAAATCTCTTTGGATCTGTTTTTGAACTCTGTTCTGTTCCCTTGAACTTTCTATCTATTCCTGAGCTGACAGCTCACGATTTAATTATTATAGCTCTAGAGTATATTTTGTACTTGGCATATTATGCCTATTATTCTTTTTGAATTGTTCTTGGATTCTTAGATTTACATTAGATTACATTAAATTCACAGGTTATTTTATTTTATTTATTTATTTATTATTATTTTGGTCTTATATCCTTCTGCAAGTTTTTATACCTTTGTTCATTTGCATAGTTACTGTTAAGGTTATTCATTTATTTTATACCGTATGCTATGGGAAAGAAGAGCTTACATTTTTTACATTTTAAATTTGATATTGGTAATGTATGGAAAACCCTCCTTGTTTACATTATTTATTTTAGGAACCTATCTTATATAAATTTTAAAAGTTTTTTCCCTTGATTTTCTATTTATACAAACATGTTATCTGACAATGTTTATTTTGTTTTTTCCCTAACCTGCTAATCATACCTCTTTAATACTCTTAGATAGAAATTCCAGATCAGCATTTCATAACTGTAGTGACTGGCCCATCCTTATTTTATGCATTTGACATTATACACAGAATAATGAAATGCTGTAGCTTTTTCATAGACTACAGAAAACATATAATCTAGCCTTTTAAATTTTCACATGGAAGGAAGGGGACCAAAGTAATAAAATGAGTAGCTTAAATTTACATAGTTCATTAATGGCACAACTTCTGTTAGCATTCCAATCCTTTGGCTTGCATTTAAGCTCTTTACTAATAACACCTGCCTTTCTTTTCAGGACAATCAGTGAGTCCTCTGAGGAAAGTTTCACTCTGATGTACCAAAATACTGTTATTTAATATACAATCTGCTCAAAACTTGCCAGGTGCACACACACACACGTAGCAGTACCCTCACTCATCACCACACAACTAGGTGCTCCTCAGAACTAGAAAATAATAGAGATGAACAACAAACTCTTTACTCTAGCCTGGTAGTCATTACTTATATATTTATTTATTACATACATGAGGCTACATACATAGTCTTTGGTTCACAGATACTTAGAGCATATAAAAATATCAGATCAAATTTCTTTCTCTGTCAGATATTCTATTTACAACTTAAATGTGAATTAATTTTATTCCATCAGGATAGTTTGGCTGAGACTGTGAATATATCAATATGACATCACCATTACTTTCAAGAAAACACACAATTTGACTGCAGATGGCTTTTATCAAAAAATGTGTCTAATGAGTTTTGAAATTCCAGAAGACAATATTCTGTCTGCACATGGGTGAATATTTTGTCAGAATCAATTACGGAACACGTAATTTCATGGATATTGGCTAATTAATGCAAAACCCTGTGGAACTGCCAGGGAGTTAAGTTCTCTCTTGGACGTGAGGACAGTTGTTCTGATGGGTCAAGTTTCATTAAGCTAATAATACCTGCCACAGGAAGGGTGTTAAGTACATTTAGATGGTATTTCCACAAGTCAAACACTGTTTCCTGTCATCAGAGCCACATTTCATTGTGGCAGAGAACATGTGCTCCAAGTTCCTCAGCAGGTTTCTTTTAGTACATTTATACAACCTAATGAGATCCATCAAGGTGCCTATATTGCTATTCTATTGGGCATCTTTATGGAAAGGTTTTATTTCTGAGATTCATGATTTACTGGTGTGAACAAAATCTGTAAAGGGAACTGTAGTCTAATTGTCCCTCACTTTGGTGATCTTGTTAAACAAAAGGGTGAAAAGCATACATATTTTCTATTCCTCTCTCTATATCCCATTTGCTAATCAGTGAAGGCCTGAGGAATTGTGATACTTCCCACTATACTCTATATTTCATGGAAATGGAGACATTTTATAAGCATGCTATTTACCACTCTGTTACCATGAATTAACCTAGACTCTGTTTGCTAAGAAGCAGGTGTTCATATCATAAAACTACTATAAGAAAATCAGTGTTAAGCTAGGCAGGTCCTGAAACCATGTGTCTGTAGATACCTACTGAAACTTCTCAATTTCTATCCCCTTAATAAGTAGCCCCAGGCTATCAGGGATTTAAACATTCCCCAAATCTATATGGAATTCCTGATCTTTGTAGTGAAGTGTAGAATATATCAAATGGACAAGATTGCCTAGTCTATACCAACACTTGTGACTTACATAAAAACATGTATTTTTGGCACTTTTCAGGCCCCTGAAGAGAGGCCTGGAATAATAGGGCCAAGGTAAATTTTTACTAAGCCACTTAAACGATATGCTTTCTAAAATTCTAAGTCCATGCTTCTCTAACAGCATAGACTTAGTAGAGAGTTCCAAGAGTAAGAGACTCCAAAAGAGTCATCGTTGTGGAAAATATTGCTATTCATAACATGTAAGCATTTACAAATTATTTGGGGAAAGGTTCTCCTTGAACATTGTAGTCCAAAAAGTTTGGCCTAGATTCTATCTGTCCCAGCACCCCTGGATTTTAGGACTATGGTCTGGATTTTGAGAATGGAATTCACCAGTGGTCTGAATGTGACACTAAAGTTACCAGAGGAAGACAGGCTGGATGACTCAAGACAGAAGTAAATTGCTGATGAATTTCTGCACTTTCTCTGCTCAGATCTTCATGCATTTCTTTTTAGCAATGTTAATCCATTTATCAGTATTCTAAGGGCTATTTATGGTAGAGTAGGAAAGATATACTTCTAACATAGCCCTTTCTACCATTCACGCACATGACCATGAAGACATTTATGTAGTTTCCTACATATCTTAAGCTTCAACAAACCTGTTAATAACATGAACTGATTATAATACCAGAGTGGTAACACAATCTTTTATGAGTGTTTTACTTAATGAATATTTTTGGCAACAGTTTATGAATATTTACTCACCTTATCTTTGCCAATATATATATATATTTTAAGCATATTTAAAATTTATATTGGGATTCTAACAGTCAATTATAAGTAGCCTAATTTTTTGTTACAATGCTGTAAAATTTGGGGAACTTTTGCTGCATATAAAAAGTATAGAAAATTAGCATAATGAAATGCACATCGGATGTTAGGCTTGATGCCAAAGTTCTGATTACTTTAAAGTATATTGTAATCTATATTTTAGCATTACACTGAGTAAAATAAGAACAGGAGGTTGTTACTATATTTCAACCTTCAGTACACAACTAGGAAACAAATTTAGATTAATTTTCTTTCTTAAGTCCCTCACAGTTGTTAATTTCTTTCCTTCTCTCGCTTATGTTCTTTTTAGGCTCGGAAACATAGTATTTTTCTAATAGTATTTATTAGAGCTGAAAGCAATCTAAGATCATGACTAATTACTGGCCTATTTAATGTTGAAGAAAGGAAACTCAACTTTAAGCTAAAAAAAGGTTTATTTTAGTTTTCAGATTCTAAGTCTATTTTTGCTTTTACTCATCACTTTATCCCTTCTACTCATTATAGTGCCTGGCATATAGAGAGCACTCAATATTCATAAAATGGTTAAGGAAATTAGTAGAGATACATTGAAAAGCAAAAGTCATTGGAGGAAAACAGGACTTCTTGGTTAGCTTGCACAAAGAATGAGTAGGAACCAGGAGCCAGTGGACAACCCTGTGCACTTCAGGATTCCTGTCAACAGCATCTTTCTCAGCATTATTATGTGATAACCTTCATAATTTTCCCGGGGAAGATATCTTTTAAAATCATTGAATTGTATTATATAAAGTGCAAAGATTGCTATTGGTTAGAATAGTTATTATCTATTAAAAGCCTTAGGTCAGCTGGACCTGTGGAAAGAAGTCCTGCTCTGCTTTTAAATCATACCAGGTCAGTAATCATGGTACATTATTTGATATTAAAAAATTTTTTTAGATTCCTACAAAATTATTACCCACTGAAATCTTATATAGCTACGTATTTAGCACACATCATATGTCAGAATCATACTTGCCTGATGCAAATTTATATGTTATGGAAGGTTTTCCAGGGCTTTTATTACAACTGCACATTGCTAGCTCAACTTACTGAGCAGGGTTCATTTTTTTCAAAACAATTTAAGACTTGAACACAGAAGCAAAGCTATTTCTCAAAATGCCAAATCCAAGAAATAGCTTAAAATGAGAATGGTTTTTAAATGAAATCTTTGGGAATGTTTATATCCATTTTGTTAATCTACATAAAAATATTTTACTGCATTTGGGTGCTTATTTAGCAAAAGCTCTCAGCCTATTAAAAAGGCTTGCTAGTTCCAGCTCTCTGGTTACCTGACGAATTTGTCATTTTCACCTTAAAGTTATTAACTCTATCTGACAAAGGTCACTAGACCACAGTATTGGGAGCTAAGAGGAAAAGAGACTCTCTTCTGCCTGTAGAAGAAAACTTAGCTCTTTGAATAGCCCTGGCACTATGCATGAGTTGAACAGTAGATCTTGATCTATTTGCTATCTTGGTATCACTGTAGGGCGTGGAGGCTGTGAGACAGGGTTAAATCCTGTTTCAGAAGTTTATAGCAGGAGTTTATATAGAAACCCACTCAGGGCCACCATAATGTTTGTGCAAGTTGTACATTGTATAAACTTGCCAGGAATGCCTCGCCTAGCATCATGCAGTGCAAACCTGCAGCCATGGGCCCAACCTGTTTTGTCCCTTTCCTCTTGAAATGGCAACCCCATGAGCATTTATTTCTTACAGGGATAACAGTCATTTTTAAAAGATAGTCCCTAATGTTGTATTTTCACAGTCTTAGATATATGAAGAAGACAAACTTTAGTGTGTTTCTGCACTAAGACCTGCTATTTCAGGTTGTCAAACTGTCTTTGGACATTTCTTTTTAATGCAAAGGAGAAGCATCTCATTTCCATTTTCACCTTTTCCTAGGTCTCCTACTTACAGAATCTTAATAAGTAAGTTTACCATCTTTCAGAAAATCTTAGACCAAGACCAGAAGCATAACTGACCAGTTGTATCTGCTGACATGGATGTTGATGACAGCAGATTCTAGCAAGAAAATTGACTCACTTACACTTAAAAAAATATTATTTGGTGAATGTAGTTTTCCCCACAAGACTGAGGCACCATGAGGTTAGGAACTGTGTCTGATTGGTTCACCATATTTCTAGAATCTGCCACAAAGAACTTGCTCAACAATGAGTTTGTAAAATAAAATTGTAGAACATATTTTTAAAATTCTTTAAAGATATATAAGTTGTTAGGGGAAAACCTGTAAGAGAATATCTAGCAAGTCATATGTGAAAGCAGAAAAACATAGTACTGACATTAATACCTTTAAATGGATGAAGAAGAATTAACTTTTATTTTATACTTTTCTTGTACATATATTATTCCTTTATTCCATATCATTAACTTACCCCATTAGAGTGGTATTAAAATTCTGAAATATAATTTTGGATTTGTCTATTTCCCCTTTTCATCCTATCATTTTGTGTTTAATGTATTTAGAAAACCCCACTTTTTTAGTTACAAAATCATTTAGATTTGTTATACGCTCTTGATGGATAACCCTCTTATCATGAAATGAGCTTCTTTATTCCTGGTAAAATTCTTTGCTCTGGAATCTATTTTTTTTCTGTTGTTAATATAGCAATTTGACTTTCTTTTTATTAGTGTTAGCAGGACACATCTTTTTTTGATCCTTTACCTTTTTAAACTATTTGTGTCTTTAGATTTAAAGTATGTTTCTTGGAGCCAGCATAGAGTTTGCTCTTGCTTTTGAATCCCAAATGATAATCCCTAACTCTTAATTGTGGTATTTAGACTATTAAACTTTCCTTTAGTACTTTAAAAAGTTGGTTCATTGTCCTCCAGTTGTCTTATGTTTTTCACAAGAACTCTTCTGCTATTCTTATCTTTTTGCCTTTCTATGTACTGTTCATTTTTTCCTTTGAATTTTGTAAAGATTTATTTTTTATCTTTTTGATCATTACATTAGTTTTCTCTTGCTGCTATAACAAATTATTACAAACAGTGTTTAAAGCAACATAAATTTATTATCATAAAGTCCAAGTTCAATACAAATTTCACATGACTAAAATCGAGGTGTCAGCAGGCTGCATTCCTCTTTAGGGAAGAATCCACTTCTTACTGATTTAGGCTTTTGGCAAAATTTAGTTCCTTGTGGTTGTAGAGCCAAAGTCACCATTTTCTTGCTGACTCTAAAATAAAGACCATTCCCAAATTCTAGAGTTGGCTCTGTCCTTTTGGCTTGTGGCCATCATCCTACATCTTCAAAGTCAAAATCAGTAAGTTGATTCCTTCTCTTGGTCCATCTTTGTGACCTTCCATGGTCACATCTGTATTTGACAGACTGGAAAGTTTCCCAACTTTTAAAACTAATCATTAAATTAATTTTAGCCCACCTGGATAATCTAGAAAAACCTTCCATTTCCAATATCCTTACCTTTAGTCACATTTTCAAAGTCCCTTTTGCTGTATGGGTTACATATTCACAGGTTCTGGGAATTAGGATGTAGACATCTTCAGGGGCCATTATTCTGACTGCCACAATTATGATGTGCCTTGATGTGTTATTATTTATGTTACTTGTGCTTGGTGTTTGCTTAGGTTCTTGGATAGATCGGTTTTTAACACATTTGAAATTTTTCAGTCATTGTTTCTTTAAATATTTTTTTCCTTTCTTACCTTCTCTATCCTGTTAGGTTAATATTGGTTTAATATTGGTTTAATTATCCTCCATTCTTGCTGGTGGGAATAGTACCTGTTCCCATCTCTGTATGAACATTAGCGCTATTACCACTAATCCTTTTGGTGCATTTTTCCCTCTGTAGCAGGTTGTTTCCTCACATGTATGTGCTGACAAGTATTCTGGTGGATACACAAAGGCAAACTTTACCAGATCTCTGGAGTTCATTGCAGGTGTAGCTCTTGCCTATTCAGTGTTATGACCTGGGAACTACAGCCACTGTTTTCTTCCTGGACCCTTAGCTCTGTCTCTTCAACTCAGGTAGTCAAGTGGGATACAATTTGGATCTCCCTCTTCAGATCTTAGCCTGGAAACTCTCTGAAAACACTAAGTCAGGGAATTCATAAGGCTCATCTCAATTGTTTCCTGTCTCTGAGAAAGCATGCTCCTTCATTACCTAATGTCAAGTATCTTCAAAACCATTATTTAATAAATTTTGTCTAGTTGTTTGCTTGTTTAAGGTAGAAGAATAAATCATTTGCTAATAGTGCCATCCTAACCAGATGCAGAGTTCTCTCTAGAGATTTCATTTAGCATTCTAGAGTACAACTGAGAGAAACCATCAAGTGCCTTATTTTTTTGACTAGCAATTTATTTTCTTTTTTAAATCATTTGTCCTAAACAAATGCAAAAGGGCATTTATTAAAGAAGGAGAATAAATAAGTGAAAAGTGATAGTTTCTAGCTTGATTGCAAAGAATACAAAGAAACTTAATATGACAAAATGTTGAGTGATTATGACCATGTTGGATATAGTAATAATAATGGTGACTTGAGATATCAAGAAAAGTTTCAATTACAGTCAATACCCTGTGTTTATGAAATGGGGGGAGTAAGACAAGATAATCTGTTTTGTTTTTACATTCTTAAATCAAAATGGCTAAACTTAAAGCTCATTTTATTTTTCATGAGAGGGAGGCTTCAGCTACTTGCAGCATGTTTCTTATGGACTAACTCATTCAATAATAGAGCTGTGTGTGCAGACAAAGTCACAACTGGTTTCTGAGGCAGCAGCAATCTCTCTATTGACATCTATGAATCATATATTTCCCTTTGATCTTTCACTAACATGCACAAGAAAACTTCAGAGGTGTATATTTTACTCATCATTTTGCCATCGTACACTTTAATCAAATCCTCAGACCACAGAAACCCAGAATCTGTCGTGTGACATGTTCCTTCAGAAATAAATATGAACTTGCCTAAAAAGAATGCTATGCTAAATACTCACACCTCAGTCATCAAAAAACAGAATCTACTTTTATTCCAAAGAATTAAAATGGTTAATACTTTCTTAAGATCAGACATTTAGATACCATTTTGATTGTACAAGAGCTCTAGTAATTAAAAGTGACTGCGAAAACAATTTATCATACATATTAAAGAAAGAAAAACAGTGCTATTTAGAGGTTCAGATAAAAATAATTTAAAGAATCCTGTTTCCTTCTTCTCTCTAATTTGGCAGTTAGAATTTTCCTCAATCTTGTTTCCTAATCTTCTCCATCTCTCTACTGCAAAGAACATTGTGAAGAACAAAAGTTCATATAAAGTGTTCTGCCAGTAGAATGAAAGGTGGGCCTTTGTTCTTTGAGGTTGAGATTAAAATAATTAGTCATCTGAATCTAACTTAAATAATATCATGAATTGAGATAATAAAAAAGCATTATCCTACTCAGGAGATTCTGCTATCACTATAATGGTAAATATTGCCTTTATTTTAGATTCATTTTAATCTTTAATTTCTTGCCCTGCAATCACCCAGAAATGAATATATGCTAATTAAGTTCACTATTAAAGGCGTATATGAAATGTGCAAAGGTTGTCATTGTCATATCACCTTTTCACCCATTTTAGTAGCTAAAATAAATATACCCACTTAATCACAATTCTTAGATGTGGTCTAATGTTGGTAAGAATCATCTTTTATGGTAAAATTGTTTTCAGCAATTAGAGAAGCTATCACTTATTCCATGGGAGGCAAAAGAATAAAAAGTCGGTCAACAAAGAACCATTCTCCTTACAGTAGAGGGAGACAATTAATTAGAAAAGAGAATTAATAAACCATCCAGCTAAGTCTCTGGAGAGAAGGTTTACACAGTGTGAACTCAGTGCTTAAACATATTGTCTTATACTGGGGCAATTATAAGCAAATTAGATATTAAGGGAAATAATTGAAATCTGAGATCAAACTGGTCTTTTTCTGTTTATATGCAAAGTACACACCCAGAACTGACGGTAGTTATTAACTACAACTCTGGTAGTTCTTTGAATCCAGAATTAAATATTCTAGCTGCTAATATTTCTTACCTCTCAAAAGATTTGTGGCAACACATATTGGGGCCTTTTTCTTCCTTTGAAGGTAACTTTATGCATAACCTGAGAGTAAATGAGGCTGAAAATTAATTTACATTGCATTTTAACCAATAGTCAATAATTTCTGTTCTGCAAGCAAGATGCAGCCAAATGCATTTAATAATCATTTTCCCAAGAGTCACTCTATTTGCTGCCACTGTGAAGGGAAACAATCCATTTCCATTCCAGATTTTTTCACCATATGAACTCTTATTTTTACTAAGTTGCCAATATCTAAACTATATTCTTTTCCTCACTGAGACATTTAATTTACTCTATAAATAGGGTTGCTAGTGACTCTTCACTTAATACATGTTTGTGTAGTTTTATTTTAATGCTATTTGGTTGGCTGTTTATTCTCAGACAAGGCCACTTGTGTTTTATTTTGGATATTGTATTACTCAGGGTTCTCTAGGGAAACAGAATCAAGAGGTGATATCTGTAAATAGTATGAGATTTTATAATATTTTCTCACGTGACCGTGGGCGTGCACAAGTCCAGGTTCCACAGCTGGCTGCAAACCAGGGGCTCTGATGAAGTTCCCATGAAGGTCCTTGATGAGTTCCCGGGAGACATTGGCTGTCAAAAGACAAGCTGGGAAATTCTCTCTGAATGCTGAAATCACTTCCCTTTTTAAGGCATTCAACTGATTGGATAAAACATCACTCATTGCTGACGGCAAACTCCCTAGTTGATTGTAGATGTAATCAGCCATCTATGCAGTAAACTCACTGATGACTACAGTCCATAAATGTCCTTGTATTATAATTATCCCAGTGCATGCTTGACCAAAGAACTAGGCACAATTACCTGGTCAAGTTGACACATTAGCCTAACCGTCACAGATATCCTGCATCTGAACCCTTTCCAATATTTGGGGGATCCTTCCACTTTGTAAATCTTTTTAGTTAGCAAAGCTGCTTTCTGTTATTGAAGCTGCTCTCTCATCCTTTCTATCAACTAGAGCACCTGACTTTAATTTTTATCAATTAGCTGTTCCTACTTATGGTGGCAATGTTCTTGGTGTTGGTCTGCATTCTGGCTGGTGTGGACCCATTGTGAAAAAGATCTCTTTCAGATGTCACTTCAGTTAAGGTGTGGCCCAATTGAAACATGTTGGGTTTTAATCTGGATTATTGGAGTCCTTTATAAACAGAATGAAAGTCAGATGGAAAGAGAAGCCACAGGTAGTAGCCAGAAGCTGGAAGTCAACAAAAACTGGAAAAAAAGCCAAAGAATCCCAAAGCTTTCCAGCAAACCAAAAGATATTGACTCTGGGAGAAGAAAGCCTCTGAAACTATGAGCCAATAAATTCCTGCTGTTAAACCAACCCATTGTATGGTATTTCTTTCAGCAGCTAGGAAACTAAAACCCTGCCCAGGATTTAAGGCTCCCAATAAAATTCATTTTTGCATGGCAGCAGTTGCAATATGCAGGTGATACCCAGGACCAACTGCAAGATCTAATGATTAGCAAAAGTAATGATATCTGCAGTAGACTAGTTCTGTGGTATGATTTTTGTCATCGTTCTTTACTCTATGGATAACCAGTCTTAGTTTTGCAGCTGCTAAAACAAATACCATTAAATGGGTTGACCTAACAGGAATTTATTGGTTCACAGTTTCAGAGGCTAGAAGGCTTGCTTCCTCACAGGGTCAGTATCTTCTGGTCAGTATCTTCTGGCTGGCCAACAATCTTTGAGTTTCCTTGGCTTTTCTGTCACATGGCAATGCACATAGTAGCATCTCTCCTTTCTCTTTCAGGTACTCTTGACTTCCAGCTTCTGGCTACTCCCCATGGCTTCTCTCTTTCTATGTCCATTTTGCTTTGCTTATAAAGACTTCAGCCATATTGGATTAAGGCCCACCCTTGCTCACTTTGGGCACACCTTAACTAATAACATCTTCAGAGGTCCTATTTACAAATGGGTTCACATTCACAGGACCAGGGTATGGGGGACATGATTCAATCCCCAAAGCATCCCAAACTAGTTTTCCAGTTCATGCTAACACAATTTTCCCAAAAGAATGTTCCAGTTGCCCACCAAAGTGATATAGTGAAAAGAACTCATCATTTGCAGATTCTGATAGCATCTCACCAAATTCTCTGAATGATGTTGGACTTCAATGTCTCTGAGGCCAAGTGTCCTCTTTGTAAAATTGTATTGTTGCACAAATCAGATGAGTTAAAACATGTAAAACATCTGGCATAGGTGAGGATAATTTATTAAGATGTTACTTTCTTTTTTGTTTTCATTGCAGTTGAAGAATTAAAATAAATTGCTCTGGATTTTTTCCTCTTTCAGTTTCTGTGATGTTAACCAGGCCTTTTCACTTTCTTACCTTAAAGGAGCTTTACAGGCTTGCTTGGCTGAGAAGGTACTTGAAGACATTTGCCTCTTGCCTTTAGATTTTGTAAGATTGAGTTTATTGAAATGATTGTTCTATGAGTGCAAAAAGAAACAAATGAAAGAAACAAAACAGAAAACGGAGATTTCCCAAATAGGGAAAGAAGCCTGTCTGTAACTTTCTGAGATTGGTATGGACTGTAACCCACACCCTGAAGAGATGGGATGGCCTCAAAGGGGGGAGTCTATATTCCTCACCTTACTGAGTGTCTCATCTTCCACATGGAAGCAGCAGAGCCAAGGAGCATGCAACTAAACCAAAGGCTATTTTACCAGTTTTTCTTGCACTAAGCAGCTCTTTTATATGTGTACAAGTTTCTAAGAGGAATAAATAATAACTTGAGACTGGTTAGTATAGTGAAAGTGGGAAGGCGGCTGAGGCCCGGCAGATATAAAGACCGGCAGACCACATGACTGTGAGACCCTGCCTGGAAACCTCATGAGGGGAAGGCTGCTGGAAAGATCCCACAAGACCCCAGCCATGAGAATCCCATTTGGAACAAGAACCCCATTTGGAACAAGAATACTGTTCAGGGTCAAGGGGAAGCCCCAGATACCTTCAAAAGGCCTCACCATTGGCCCTCTGAGAACTAACAAGTGGGGTAACCAATCAGAACAGCAACAGCTGGAGCCCCTCCCAACATTATGAAGAGGGGGTAGTAAAGGTTTTAAAAGGCCTAACTTGGGGCTCTCATGTACATGACTCACCCTGAAGCACACCCACAGTCCATACCTTGGCCTGTGTACTTTTCTCATTTTCTTGTTTCTTAAAATACTCTTTACTCCCTTGCCTACCCTATGACATGTCCTTAAATTCCAAACCAAGAACCTGAAAGCCCAGAACACCAGAATCTTCCACCAGCAAACTCACCATAGAAGGATGGGTGCGCTTGAGTCTCCTGGTATCCCAGTAGACAGAGGGTTCAGAGTCAGTTTCAATTTGCTTTGAAGAAAATGTTATATATCTTGCATGCCTTTGCATAAACCTTTTAACCAAAGGCACACACAGTGCTTCAAAAACATCAGTCTTGCTCCTTGCTTATCCCTTTCCTCCTCTCCCCATCCCTGTCAATTATTTTGCAGAACCTAGTTCAGGGACCTGGCCCAAAAGATGTACTCAATAAATATTAGTTCTGTATCTCTCTTAACATTGCAAAATCTTAAAATTTCCAAGTCATTCAGGATTTAACAAACTAGAAAGGCTTGCAAATATAGTGGCTTAAGGTAAAAAAGCATTCAAATATGATTTATCCAGCAACATTTTAAAAAATATATTTATATTGGTTGCTTTAAAGGGAAAAGAAGGAATAATCAGGCCCCTCCTGATGTCTTTACTTGACTCAATTCAACCAATTTTTTTTTCCTCCTCTAGGCTAAACTGATTTATTCAATCTATCCTCTTTATTTTGGTCAATAAACAACAAGATTCTTCCCTCATGATGGAAAGGTTGAAGAATTGGATACATTTATGAAAAAACTAATCAAACAAATATGGGCTGGCAGAGGAGAATTATACTTGATTTTGAACAGCAACAACATGGGTGGATTTACAGGAAAGAACAATGAACCAAAATTTGCCAACACTGCACATGTGTAGCAAATGCACTATGAACTGACAGGATTAAAATCATTAGAGTTAATATTTTCCATTTTCCTATGTTCTAGGTGTTTTACCAAGTGTTTCTCAAGTAAAGTGTTGTTAATTTTTTCCCAACTTATGATATCTGTCCTACTCTTATTCATTTGATTGATGAGGAAACTGGGGTACAGAGAGGTTAAAAGACATCAACAGTCATCCTATTAGAAAAGAGCTGAGTCAAGATTTGAACACCAGAAGTTTGACTTGAGAGTCCATACATATATCCACCATGTGTAAAGATTTCTGTAGTTGTAGATGTCAACTAGCTAGAACAGAATATTGATTTTCTTGGCAGCCAATTGGCAGAATTCTTTGAATGACACAGAATAAAAAAGTAATGAAAAAGTACTAAGACAGCTCTTCCTTTGAAATTAGAATTAATAAATAGGAAGCACTTTACAAAGTTGTGGGGAAGAAAGGACTGGGATGTTTTAAGGATGTTTTTTGCAATGGAAGCTCTTCTAAGTATTGTAGTGGAAGAACTGGTATCTTTTAGTTCTTAGACTTTATCTGTGAAACCTGAATGTTCTTATGTTACGAAGTAACAATACCAAATTCTCAGTAATGAAGAATTACGGTAAAGTCCCTCTTCAGGCTTTGAGACCTATGCTCATTACAGCTTAGCAGGATATATTTGGCTTCATTATGAAACTGTATAAAAGAAGAATGATAGAGCATTTCATGCATGGCAAAAGGTTGTTCATTTGAAGATGGCAAGTTATATGCTCCATATAATCTGTGAAATACAATTTTAAGCAATGTGACATCTGTGTCTCCAGTCAGGAAACCCATAATAGCAGCATGGTGACCCCGACAATTAGAAATGCAGCACAGCATAGACAGAGGGAGAATGATGCAAGCAAATGAGGAGCTACAAACAATAGGTGACCTGCTGATGGAAAGGATTTCCTCATTGCAAGGACACATCTGCATTGTTTTACTCAGTTAAGCATGGCTCAGGAGGTAGCTGACTATTGTGAAATCCATAATTCCATTCTTAAAAGGGCTTTGCCTGTTTATCTGTTGTTTGGTTTTATCAATGCTGGAAGTAACTAGGCTGTAAATGCATTCTCCAAAAGTTTATAGTTATATATTTAAACGTGGACCAGTCAAATTTTGAAGGAAAATAAATTATAATTGTATAACTTTCATTTAACATACCCCAAATATTTTTTCTTTCAATATATTTTGCTTTTTTAAAAAATGTATATATAGGCTTATTGTTGAACAAATATTCCTTATTAACTCTGGGGTGGGAATAGTTCCATCAAAGCCCCCATCCTACTTTCAGTGCCATTAGGCATTTGCATTCTCACATGACTTATAGAATTGAGGTTGCCTTAGAAGTTCACTAAGAAGAAAAGTAGAAAATGTCTATTCACTTGGAGTTAATGCTTTGGAAAGCTATAATCCCTAGAACAGGGGTTCTTACGCTTTTTTGTTCCACAGATCCCTTTGACAATGAGGTGAAAACCACAGACCCTTTAAGTCCACACTATACTGTGTATCATTTAATAAATACATTACACCCGCACCAACACATCCCCACAAGAATAATTTTTTTAAAAATTTTTGTAAAGAATCCCTGCCCTAGAAAAAGCTGTTGTGAGTCAACTCAAAGTTATTTTTATTCTTCTATTAAGCCATATCTATAAAGAAACATAACTGACCACAATTAATAAGTAGAATTTTTGCTTTGGAGTCGTGTCCCCCCTCTCCGCCCCCCTCACTCCCCCCAGCAAGCTTAAACCTCAATATTTCCACTGTGTGGTTTGTGCTTCTTGGGCAATTATGTAAACTTTCTCAGCCTTAGTTTCCTATAAAAATGATGTGATTATAACTACTTCATAGGAATATTATGAGGATTAAATGATGAGTTATACAGTAGAAAGCCACTTATCTAACATGCTTGGGACAGGTAGATAATTATTTAGTTGGAAATTGGTTGAATCAGAAATGTATGGTATTCCAAATGCCATGGATATTGATTACCAAAAGAAAAGGTTACTTGGAGGTCAGTTAAGAGAGTTTTTTCTGTATATGAGTAAAACCTAACTCAGAGCCTAGAAACTGGCTTGCCTTATAATTAATTTTCCCAATGGGATCATTGAGAAACCCAAAGATTCACTGTTTTCTTGCTGTGGTGGTTTAAATGGAAATATTTTATTATTTTTTTCTGATTTAAAATATATATTTATAATAACAATATGTAGCAAATAGGAGATAGCTTAAAGGAGGAAAGCAAAAGCATTTTATTTTTATAATCTATTAAATAGTGTGAATCAGTTATCCATATCTGAAAAAAGTTAGTCTCCTACCTCATATCTTTATAATGATAGGATATGGGGTGTCCAATTAGTAAAACTATAAAATTTATAAAGGATGATGTAAAGAAAATACAGTTTAAAAGGGAATAGAAAGGCACTTGATCTCAGTAAAATTTTAAATTTTGTACAATAAGAGAAGTCATTGTTAATCACAGCAACCACTTTGGATAATGATATGATGATATCTAGTGAAACCGAGCATCTGCTTCTCCTATAACCCAGCAATTCCATAGCAGGTGTACTTTAGAGAAATTATTGAACAAGTGCACAAAGACACATCCTCAAAGATGTATTATAAGCAGTAGAACACAACAGAATATGATATGCAATGGAAAAATATTTTTAAAAATCAAAATAGTCATCAAGGCATGATACATTTCGTAAAATGGAATATAATACAGATGTGATATATTTAACAAACTAATTTAATTTTTTTATTCTGTGCCATGAGCTAATGTGAGTGATTTACAAATATTAACACACCGGGAAGCGGGTGTGGCTCAGTGGATAGAGCCCCCGTTTACCATATGGGAGGCCCGGGTTCACGTCCTGAGGCCTCCTTGTGAGGGCACGCTGGCCTGAGCGGTGTGGTGGGCTGATGCAGCAACCTCACGGCAGGAAGCGGGTGTGGCGCAATGGATAGAGCACCCATTTACCATATGAGAGGCCCCGGGTTCGCTTCCCGGCGCCTCCTTGTGAGGGCAGGCCGGCTTGCACCGTGGGCTGATGAGGCAAGACCTCACAGCAAGGGGGAGATAAGCAGACACAGAGAAGACACGAAGCGAATGGACACAGCAGCACAAGCAGCAAGGGGGGGATAAATAAAATAAAATAAATAAATCTTAAAAAAAAAAAAAACAA
>JAQZBX010044521.1:0-21333 GCA_029593785.1 Cabassous unicinctus
TGGGTGTGAAAATGGTATTGTGATTATATAGAGAATGTACTTGTTCTTAGCAGATACATGCTGAAATATCACATGCAATTCATTTTCAAGTAGTTTAGCTAAAAAATATTATACATACACACACATGAAAGAGAGAAAGTAAATCTGGAATAGGTTAAAAATTAGTGAATCTAAGTGAAGGCTATGTGGATATTCATTGACTTATCATTTGCTTAGATTTGAACTTTTCAACAAAAGATTGGGGGAAAATAGCTAACATTTATTGAGTGAGTGATTATTATGGGCCAGACCTTGTTCTAAACTATCTACTGTGTTAATCCTCACAAGCACCCTGTGAGGTAAGCACTATTATTATTCCCATTTTATAGATGAGTAGCCACAGGCATTGAGAGGTGATAACTCATCCAAAGTCACACAGATAGTTGTACAACTGGGTAAAAACAAACAAACAAAAAAGCACAGTCTCTACCCAAGAGGAATGATAGTGAAGATAAGCACACAAGTAACTACAGAGAAATGTACAATAAAGGAACAATCAATTTAGAGGAATGAAGACTAGAAGACAAATCCCAAGGCTGTTATTACAATAAGGTTGATATATCAAAAGGGAAATGAAGACATGAAAGGAAGCAAAATTGATTAATGATTTAGTAATTTCAGTAGCAGAAATGGTAGTAAAAGGGCAGATTACATGGCTGAAACAGGAAACAATGACACTTGAATTCTTTTCATATAAAATTCTGAACAAAATTCAAAATGGTATGCCGCTAGCGGACATGAAGATTAGCACTAAATGCAAAAATTTTCTTAAAGTCAATTACTAAAATGTTTGTGATGGATTTAAGCAGCCTAAAGGATAAATAGGTTCCAGCACATGGTTTATCACAGTTAAGATATAATTAAACATACTCCTCCTTCTCTAGCACAAAAATCCTGAAATCTGAAGAAAACACAATACTAAAAAATTCAAAGAAGCAAAAGCCTTATGATTACAGAATACGGTCCACAGAATATATACAAACACATAAATAATAGCATAGGGAAATGAATTTTACAAATCCCTATTAAAATACAATTTGATAAATAGAATGTTTCCTTTGTTAATTTATCAACACTTATTTTTACATTTTTATCACTTTTGCAAAAGCATGGGCTTCATCAGTGCAAGAACTATGTCTGGCTAATTTCTATATTCTTAGTATCTAATACAGAGACAAGTATACAGTAGGCACTCAAATGTTTGCTGAACTTATACATCTTTGTTGAATTTTCATGTAAAGAACATAGGAAAATAAAGTCTCAATATCTTCATTCATATTGCAATCATTTTGTAATTTGTGATTTTTTTAATTTCTATAAAAACAGCATCAGTTCCAAAGGTTAACATTTTTAAAGTAATAAAGTCTAATTGACCATGTTTACATTTATTTCAATCCATAGATATTAGCCATCATAAAATTAGCAAGAATTTGTTACCATCTTCCAAAGTGATAGTAATTACAATAGACAAACTTTATCCATAATCATTCAAGTAATATTGCAAATATGTAGAAAAGAGTTAACAGAGCAGAGCTGAGACTGCAAGTCTTAGAAAGGTCTGCATGCAGAGTTGGCCCTTGGCCAGGGGCTGGAAACTTGGATTTTGGAAGGATTCCCACCATTTCCTGGTAAGAATGGCTCACTGGGCCTAAACTGTGCAAACAATTTGGTTTATGCTAAACACTTGCTTTTCCTCTGGGGCTCATGGTTCAAGCTAGGTAAAGGGTGCCTATGTAACCACTTCCCATAAAAACCCTAGGCAGAGTCTCTAATGAGCTTCCATGGTAGACAACATTTCACAGGTTCTCATTGCTTGAGGAGTTAAGGGTGTCCTGTGGGGCTCTATTTGGAGATAGGGCCTGGTTTGCCCCATGCACCCTTTCCCTTGCTGGTTTTACTTTGTATCACTGTATTCACTATAATAAATCATAGTCATGAGTACAACTCAGTCCTGTGAGTCCTCCTAGCAAATGGTCAGACATGGGAGTGGTCTTGGAGATTGCCGAAACAACATGCTGTATCAGACAGGAGTCCCATTATCTCAGGTTAATGAAAATTATCAAACATATAACACATTTCACACAGTCATATCAAAAAGAAATTTAATAGGAGCCATTAAGATTTTGGACTGTGTTTTACAATAATTATTTCTATCCAATGGTTAAAACAGGCTTCCCTCGTGGGATAAGGAAGCAAAAAGAAAATTATGGGAAATTCAATCACACTTTTTAAGCTGGGAACCAACTCTCAGCCTCCAAAGCAATAGGGTTTTTCTTAAGGACTCTCATCTCCTCCCCTACCAAAGAGTTCATATAAACCCCAACAGACATACCTCTAGAAGAGGTTTTTAGAGCTCCAGGATATATTTTAAAAGCCAAAATTACTGAAACTTTTCTTTCTGTTTCATAACAAGATTAGGCTGATGTCAGAAAGCATCAATGCCCATTTTTCATTCCTAAAATGATGTATTGTTGATGGTAATGGGGGAAACATAACTGTTATTCATTCCTCCAAAGAAATAAAACTTGGTTCTGCCCCCATGGGATCAAAGCTTCCTCTCAATTAGAGGTAGAGTGGACAACACCATCCCAGAGTCCTCAGGATTGGGGAATGAACTATGGACTAGAGTGGACTTACTGGTATTCTACTATGGACTTGTTTTGATTCTAGCAATGGAAGAAACTATATCATTCATGTGGAGGCAGTGGCCACTGGAGGTTCTGAGGGAAGGGAGAGGGAGATACAGATGAAATGTGGGGGCATTTGGGGAATTGGGAATTTTCCTGAATGGCATTGCACTGACAGATACGGGCCATTGCATGTCTTGCCATAACCTGCAGAATTGTGCAGGAGAGAGTGTAATCTACAATGTGAACTATAATCCATGCTAAGTGGCAATGCTCTAAAATGTTTTCATCAATTGTAACGAATTTGACACATTAATGAAGGATGTTGTTAATGTGGGAAAATGTGAGAGGTGTGGGAAGCGGGGCATATGGGAATCCCCTATATTTTTGTGTAACATTTATGTAATCTAAATATCTCTTTTTAAAAAAATAAAAAATATATTTTAAAAAAAGAAATATAACTTGGAGACAGTGTATATCCAAAAGTTGCTTAGCTGCTTCCTGCATTACATATTTCTATTTAAAAATAATCATTGAAAAAAAAATCTTTGACATTCATTCTCTTAGAATAAGCATATTTTATACAAAATATTAAATAAACATTCTAAATAAATACAATTACTTTTTATTGAGCTAGTTAGATTTAAGATCCCTTTAGAGACAACACACAGTACACATTTTTATCCATCATTGGAAAATGCATCAAACCTAACAAGCTTCATAGCAATTTTACTTTGAAACAATTTTGCTAACTAAAGATTCAGTGCATTGCAAAACCTTTAAGTCACAGTATGAATGTAGGCAACTAATAAATGGGAATGGGGATGGGGATAGGAATTTTACTATTCTAATTATGGTTGAAACCCTTTAATATATACAATTAAATAAACAAGTTTTAGGACATAAATAATTATGCTTGTATTGTACTATATACAGACATATAAGAAAATCATAATAAAACTTTTTTGAGATATGATTTTTAACTACTATGCTTTTCCTAACTACTAAACTAAAATTAAGTATGAGGCCAATTATAATGTTCAATGGAAACCCACTGCTCACATAAATAAAAAATACCTGGTTACTACTATTTAATGTATTGAATGATTTGAATTTTCTTCTTTAATATTATTATTACACTGTCTTTTTAACTAAAAAATTGATGACTTGAACCTTAACCTTTAAGAGGAAATTCCCTCCCTTAAAAACTAATAGTTTGTTTTTGTGGCAGTGGCTAAGAGCTTGGGCATTGGGATCTGACAAAACTTGATTTTGAATCCTGCCTCTGTAGTTTATTTACTAGCTAGGTAAGTGGTCTTGAGCAATTTACCTAACTCTTTGCACCTAACTCTCCTTCCTTGTAAATGAATATTCTATCTATTCTATAGGGTTTTTAAGGATTTAAATGACATAGTGAGATGATCATGTAAAAGGCTGGCACATGACTAGCAGACGGTAATTATTCAAAAAATGCCAGACCAATAAGAAGCAACTTGATCAGTTGCAAAATTTGAGTGTTTTTAATGTTATACAGTTTTGGACTAATTTTAGACAAATAAATTTAAGAGATAGTAAAAATTCATTTCCTGGTCTTCACTTCTCTCCTTTTTAATCAAAGCTCTACATCAAGCCATACCTCACTACTTTACAGGTCAAACTCCATTACAATAAATGTACTCATATCAAACAACTAAATATTTCTAAACATTACCCTTCTTATCAGTCAATTAATCATAACAAAATCAACGGCCTTTAAGAGTTCTTTTTTTTTTTTTGGCAGTAAGACTACAATTTTTGCTATTTTTACTCAAGTAATGGTTTTCTCTTTCCTATACCTTAATTTTGCCACTGTGAAGTTCTATAGAAGACAAATTTTTATTTAAAGACCAAAATCAACATCTATCTGAAAAGCTATCTTGTATCCATATCATATATATTTATAAAGATGCACAATATATGTTTTAAAATATCAAGCAAAGGTTGGCAATTAGAGCACTGACCCAGAACTACTACTAGATAGATGTCAGAATTTATTAAAGTATGAAAATTCTTTTCTAATACCTTCTAGGTCTCCAAATTTTACATTTTAGTACTATTCTTTACCATCTTTCATGCCTATGTTTGGAGTTTGAATTTGTGGTTTAAGAAAACTATAAGAGCATATGTGTTTTGCATCACCATTAAGTAGACCACTCTGAAGAGGACAGAATGAAAAGGACAGGCTTTAAAAATCTTAAAAATTATACCCCAAAAAACACACTTTTATTTCTCTTCTTTACAAATGTAACAAACATAATTTTCTGAGAAGACAAAACAAAAAAGAGAACACAGAAAGCTGTGGATGGCTTCACAGAGAGTAGTTCTCTCCTTAATTTTCAAACAGGGCACTAGAAAATACTTAGATCTTTACGTATTTACTGCAGTAATAGTTAATTATGTTCTCTTCGAGGTCTGCAATTTACAATTAAAGCCAACTAAATAAAAAGAGATTTTATTTCATTTTTAAGCCTTTCAAGTTACTTTTCAGAACAGAAAATTAATATGCTTAAACAGCTACAAAATATGACTTTGATTTTAAAATCTAGTCCCTTAGTCCCACAAATATATATGAATAATTTTTACCCTTTCAGTCTTATCCTAAGATCAAGTTAGGGTAGTTTTGTTTTGTTTTTTGTTCTAAATTTTTTTCTTTTTTTTAGTTTTAGGCTCTAAAATTCAGCATTAGAATTTATCAATGTATTAGGTAGTGAAAGGAAATGAAGAAAAAATAATTTTGTAAGAAAATAATATATTAACATTCTAGGTAACCTCAGTTTCTTTGAGCAAGTAAAAGATCGAAAAGATAAGAGAATATCCCTACAGTTTAGCAAAAATGAGGCAGATGGTAAGTGGGAATGGTAGCACCTCTGTTGTTACTTAAATACTCTAACCTCTCACCCATCCATCTAGTTAAACACATATTAAGTGCCTAGTCTGTGCCAGGTCTTATGATAGGTGCTGGAGACAACAAGCTCTCATTGCCATGGGAAAGGGCAGAGCCATCCCTTCCAGCTCTTTAACATACACCCTCCAGGCTGCATGCTGTGGTAGCTTCTTTTTTCCTCAAGACTGTTCATGACATTTAATTTAACTTCATTATATGTATGCAAAGAGGTTTTGGCCTTTTTTTGTGGGGAGGCAGGTGGTTAGGAGAAGTATATGCCCCATGAATGAATGCGCTAAGTCAATGTAGTATGTCACAGTTTATGGAGACCAGACTATTTTTATGTGGCTAGTAGAACATAAAAATTGTAATCAACCTGTAATTACCTTGTGGCGGCTAAGAATCACCTGCTATTTCATGAATCAAAATCTTCTAAACTAATCACCTAGAAGCATAAAAATGAAAAGTGCACACTTATACATTTGCATAGCAAATGTTGAAGTTCAGTCACACTTACGATTAAATGTGAAACTGATATGTATACTTTTTTACTGGCTGAAAGAAGGAAAACAAATCAGATGATACAGTGTAAAAATTGATTTTTTTCCCCCGAAGTATGGACACACTCAATCCAGTTGCTTTGACTGACAAACAAGTAATCCACACTTGGTACTCTGCATTGATAAGTATCTTATATTTAAGCAAAAACAAAACAGATAAATAACTTGGACAAACACAGCTTCAGTTACAATTTAAGAGTTAAAACTAGTTAAAAATTACTATCCTTTCATTCTTTCCCAGCTTGTGTTAGCATATGACCACTCCTCTAGGAATATTTATTGAACTCAGTTTTAAACATCTTTTAATCAGGCAAATTATAACAGCATGAAAGAATGATGGATTCAAGAAATACTAAAAAGGCCAAATGGATATTGGGTGATCTGTATCATGTACATACATATTTACACAAGGTCACCTGAAATTTCATGGGAATAGATAATATTAGCCTAAATATAAAAGAAAACAATTTAGTCAAGGCATTTTATATCTTTGTTCCTAAAAGCTTATTGTTCTTATGATGTGTAGAAGCATCTTATTAAATGTTTATTACGTATCTTTACCTAAATAGCAGTTACAATACAAACAATTTGCAGGAGATTATGATTTACAGGTGTTTGGTTAAAAAAAAAACCGAGTAATTGCATTTTTTTCATATCAAGAAAATAAACCGGGACCATAATTCTGATATACAACATACTATTCATAAACAACCTTAAAGAATTACTTTTATGGTGCCACATTCATTCTCATACCACAGAAACTGCATGTGTGCAAAGACATAATTCATATGAAAAGATAACTGAGTAGCATTCATTAGTGATAGCTCAAGTTGAAACTATCATAATTTTGGCTGAGGAAATTCATAATAGGCAAAAATAACTATAGAATCATCACTTCAGAGTTCAGAAACAGCATTTTCCTTTAAATATTAATGTTTGTTTGTTTTTTTTAAAAAAAAACATGTCTGGTTTTGTTGTTTTTTCTTGGGAAAAAAATGTCTAGACTCAAAATGGTAATTTATGAACAAAAAAAACACCTTATATCAAGAAGTTTTAGTGAATATGCAAACAACATAACAGCAAATCCCCTACAAAGACCCTCTTGCTTAATCCTAGGGTTACCTGAGTGAAAATGGAATTGTTTCTAAATAATACCTTAATTTATCACTTTGTGTAATTTCTGCCCACTCATTTTTGGAAGGAAAAAAATCAAGAACAATATTTTCCATACACAATTTATGCATAATTGTTTTCCTATTTTGAAACAGCAAATATCCAACAAAGGCTCCTGAAGGTTATTTCAAACATCAATCATTTTCACAGAAGGGAGGGGTAATGTAGGATAAGTACAGATCAATAAAGCTTAAATGTTTCATTTTGCCTTGACTCCATTCTTCCATTAGGGAATACTTTTTGCATGCACCATAATGTGATATAGATACACTTAAAGGAACAAAGAATGTTTATCAATGATGAAGGGAGAGGAGAGCATATCAGGACTCATAGCTTTCCAATTTCCCAAATGGTTCCCTACCTAATCAATTCCTTTCTGTCTTTCACAAACAAATACACACACACACACACACATCCATAGTTATCAGAAACAAGCTTGGCTGACTAAGAAAACTCTAATAACTGCCCTTAAGCAATTTCAGCTAAACAAAGTGAGTTGTGGTAGCTTCAAAGAGCATTTATATACCACTTAAATGGATTTTCAAACCCGTGAGAAAAACTATGGAAAAATGAGCCAGGCCTGCAAAAACAATCTGGATTCTAGCCCTTTGGCCATACAGATTAATATCCCCAAATGGAAATTTGAAAAGAGAGACGCTTACCCTTAAGATTTCCATCTTTCAGTCGCTTCAGAGAGTCTCTCTCTCTCTTTCCCTTTAACAAAAATACTAAGTTGCACGTTTCCCATGCCTACAAATCATATTTCTTTTCTTTCTTAACTTGTCCTTTTTCATAAATTAGCAGGAGTTAAAAAAGAGGAAACTTGTTTGGAAATTTATATTGCAGTTAGTATGTGCTAGGCAATTGTAGCTGCCATTTTGGTTTGCACAAGCTAACCATACTTTTCCTTCCAGTAATGGAATCTGCCTCCTTGGCCTTTGAAAGGAAACACTTAACCCAAGCATGGCCAATCATAATACCCTCCAGCAGTAATGCCTGGTCCAAATGGTGGGCACACGGCCCTAAAAGGGCCAGAGTTCTTCTCTAAGGCTGATATGTGAATAATGGGAGATAGAATCTCTCTTTCTACTGGGGTGGCTAAACTGCGGCAGTCAACAGCCATTTTTCCCTGTCCAGTAGGGCATAGTACATGAAAACTAGACCATATTACAAAGAGAACCTGTTCTCTCCATTCAGTCATTCAGTAAACATTTATTAAATATCTGCTGTGTGCAAAGTGTTGTGCTGGGCAAAGGGGATGAAAAAACAAATTAGTATCATGACTGTATTTTGTGAATCAGAAATCAAGACATTATCTATGGAAAAAACTTTGCATAGCTTCTAAAGTGAGATATCATCTACAAGACACTGTTTAAATTTAAAAACATGGCAACTTCCAAGACATTTGAATGGTATGGAAAAAAAAAATCCACAATATTCAAAATTGGAAGTATAATGTTAAAAAGGCAAAATTTACAATTCCCATAATTATAAGGCATTATAGTCCTTCAAATCTTCTATTTAATTTTTCAACATCATGTAAAATATAAGAATAAGAAAGATTAATGAAATAAGAAACTATAAGTGCTATCCCCTTACAAACAGGGGAGAGGAGCTGTCATAAAATACAATGAGCCATGCTGAGAAGGCTTAGGTGCTGAATTTATCTGATGTCACTGAAAGCACCCACATGCCAGTAGTTTCCTCATATGTAAAACAGGAATAATAATAGTAGCTACCTCATAAAGTTGTTTCAGGATGAAACGGTCTAAAATATAAAAGCACTTAAACCAATAACTTTCACATGGTAAACAATGAACGGTTTCTATAACCTCAACTATTACTACCATTACAGCAAAACAACAAGATTGTGGGCTAAACCAAGTCATAAGAGACTATGAAAGGCAAAACACTGATCTATAACTATTATCAAAAAGAAATTATAACATTTGGAGAGGTCTTGTAATGGCTTTGAAATCTACAGGAAAAGTAAGTTTTAATCACTATACCCCTTTTTAATTTATCTGCTCTTTCAATATCCTAAAATAAAGGGTTCTATATTTATAATTAAGGAAAAGTACCAAAGTATATTCAAATTTTGAAATATTTATTTTCTGTGATTTCAAAGTAAACCCAATTGAAATATATCAGACCTTTCTTTCATGCTCTTTAAGTTCCATTCCTTCAACGTTCAAAATATATCTGAAATCTGATCCCTTTCTCACTACTTCCATTACTATCATGCTAATCAAGCCACTATCATATCTTACCCACACTAGTTTGTGATGGTCTTCCTTGCTTCTCCTCTTCCTTAGGGACAATTTTCCACACAGCAGCCAGGATGATCTTTCTTAAATCCAAATTAGCACAGCCCTGCTCATAACCCTCCAATGGCTTCCATCACAAACAACAAAATCCAATCTCTATACATAAGTAACAATAATATCCTACGTTATGATATACTATAATGTATCCATTCCACTATTAATAGGTATTATTTAGTTTGTCATTTTTGAAATCTTAAAAAGGGCTGAAATAAACATCCTTGTGCAATCAGTACTTTCATTTCTCAGGGATAGATTTTCTTAAGTGGAATTACTGGGGCATGGAGTATGAGTATTTTCAATTTTAATAGATGTTGCCAGATTGCCTTCCAAAAAAAGCAATAACTCACATTTCCATCAGCAACGTATCCAAATATACTTTCTATATGCCCAATTAACAAGCATTTTTGATCATTTTAATGTTTGCCAATCTAAAAGATGTAAAGTGATGATGTGGTCTTATTTTAATTTGTGTTTCTTGGCTACTATGAAGTCTGAACTTCTTTTGAAATATTATGGCCCATCTGAATTTGCTCTTCTGAAATTGCCTATTCATATCATTTACCCATTTTCTGTTGGGTTGTTTGTTTTCTTATCAAATTGTAAGAGCACTTTTTATATTATAGATTCAGACCCTTTATCTGATATCTCTGTAGCAAATATTTTATTTTCCAAATTTGCCATGGACTATTAATTTTGTTTATGCTCTCTTTTGCCATATAACCGAAATTATTTTTTTCTTGTCCAGCTTCTTGATTTCCTGTTTTAGAGGGTGATATATACTTGAATATTCAAGTTTCTTCCTTCCTTCCTCATAGAAAATGAGAACTCCTCTTTAAACTTTCTGTATTAACCCCCCTCCTTTTTTAATATATGGTAATTACTACACTGTAAAGTCTTGACATTATTATTAAATAGACTTTTCACAGAAATTTGAAGACAAAAGAGATAACAGGTGTCTCCTTTAAATTCTCTCCATTATAGGGGCTCTATTCTTCAACATCACTATCAAAGGATCATCTAACCTCTCCTTGCTCATTTCCAGAAACGAGATGCTTACTAGCCTCTAGACCATAACCATTCCATTTACAAGAAATTTCTATTCATTTATTCTGAGTCACATGTATTTTATATATTCCTGTTGAAATAACCAAACTGAGCAACTATATGAGAGTAGAAATTAGAGTCAATAATATAACTGTGACATTTCTAGTACTTGAAGATTATCCATTTCCTTCCTCCCTTCCCTGCAATGAATATCACCTTTATGTTAAGTATTAGAAATAAAAAAAAGAAGGAAAACACAACTTCTGACCTAATAGTCATAGAAAAGTAATGTGTATATAATGCATATACATATATGTGAATATATAGTGTATACAGAGACAAAATTACTGTACAGTGAAAACGCTACTCAAAATCTATTTTAAGTGCATATATTAGGTAATGAATAGAGTAACTGCTAATTATAGAAGTTAACCAAACTGAAGACTGCAATAGACATTTATAGTCTTGGGAAAATTAAGATTTAGCACTGTTTTTTGAATCTGGTTCAATCAAGTTCTAATACTATTGATTTACTTAGATAATATAATATTCAGATCAGGCAACACAAGGCATCTTATAAGAGAGCTAAGAAGCCTCAGACACCAGCTCACGTATCTTGAAGGGGTAAACTGGCCTAGATAAATATTAACTTTAAAAAAAAATTAAAATCCAGCCTGTAAATGTACTTGCACATTAAAGGTCAGGTTTCTTCGGTAATCAGTACTATGCCAAGACTGAGCAAAAATTTAGAAAACTATAAACACAAAAATTTAAGCATCTTGAAAATATAAACTGCAGATTGGTTCAATGTCATGAAAAATATAGGTGAAAAAAATCTCTAATAACATGCAATCATGATTATACTAATAAATCAACAGATCAATAAATATAAACAAAATGCTGGGGGGAAAACATAAAAATTTGATTTATTAGAAACGCGTACGTCCAGTGCAAACAGGCGGCCATGTTGGAGGAGTGAAGGCGGCGCAGACGCGCGTCTTGGGTCTTCCAGGCGCCGCCACCAAGCGGTGATTTGCCAACACCCAGGCAGGTATTCAGTGTCTAATGCCATGACGGTGGTGCGGCATATGGAGAAGAACGCTGTGCATTCCTGGTCGTGTATCTCCACAGCAGGGAAGAAAGCCCTGGTGGAGGTGCTATGTGTCTTTAATCTTATGAGTCAAGATCTCAGTGCCATAGAAGTCCAGTTTGTGGCCTTCCTGCAGGGCCTGCGGGATGATGGCTTCCAACCCACTGTCTTGCACACCGGCGAAGTCTGTGGCTACAGTTCGTGCACAGTCAGCCCTCCAGGCCAAACTAAGCTACAAGCTCGTGCCCCTACCCCTGATGCCATGTCACCTCCTTCCAGTCCTACCAGCGCTCCCGGAACTGTGGTGCGGCTGCCTGCAGGCCGGGCCACATTTCTCCCCATGCTGGCAGGCTGGCCAAATCATCCACACCAACCCTTGCCAAGCATGCTACCACCAACCTGCTGCTGAGCTCCCTGAAGCAGTCAAGTGCTGGCCAGGCCCAGGTGCAGCAGTGGGCTTTCCCACCCACCTCTACCTAGGTGTCTACCCTGCCATGTGGCTCTCCGTCATCCTTGAGACCCTGGTTCCACTGGCGACCCCCATGCCCTGCTTGAATGCCAAGCAAAAGGCACAGTCACTGCAGCTCTCACTAGAGGACTCTGCTCTGAAGCTGCAGAAAGTTTCAGGGAATCCTGGGCCCAAGGTTCCCAGAAAACCCCACAAACAAGGGCCCCAAGTGTCTGACTCACAAAGTCCCCAGGGCTGGACCCCGACAAGGCTCTGTGTCCCAGAGCAAGACCTATAAAGCCACTGGGTCACTCAGTGGCTCATGAGTGAAAGGAAGCTCTGCACTGGGTACCAAAGCAGCCCAGACCAAGACAGCTCAAACACTGGCCAAAGCTGCCCATACTGAGGTAAAGGTGGTTTGGACACTAGCCAAGACTGCCTTAGCCACAATGGCTCAGACTCAGGCAAAGGCTGCCCAGGCCCGGGCCAAAGCCAAGGTGGTACAGATTAAGGCCAAGATGGCACAAATTAAGGCCAAGACCAAGACAGCACATAGTAAGGCCAAGGTGACTTGGACCCTGCCCAGGGGCGGAGGTAGATCCAAGGGGTCAGGCCAAGACTGCGAGGAGTGGCCAGAAAAGCCACCCTGAGACTGTGGGACAGAAGAAGAAAAGGTCGAGGAGGCAAAAGAGCTTTCTCCCCGTAAGAGAACACGTCTTGGGCCCCAATCTCCTAAGGTGCAGCTAAGGCCTGCCACAGCAAAGCTGCTGAAGTTCCAGGCCAGCAAGGTAGACAGGAAGTCTTCAGATGATGAGGTACGGCAGCAGGCTTAATGGATCCTCCATTTGAACCTGTCCCTGGTGATCGGGCTCCAGCCACTGCTCCCATACTCCAAATCCTGATTCCTTACACAGCAAGGATTGAGAGACTGAGCCCAGCTGCTTGTGTGGCCAGCAGTGTGCAATGCCCATGAACTCCAGAACCCCAAGGACTCCAGGTACCTCTCCAGGGCCCTGGCAACCACCAGCCTCCTTTCAAAGACTGGAGGGTATAGGGGTCAGGCAGACGGGGTGTTCTCATGGTGTAATGCACTGTGACTTGTTATTCTTTAAGTGGTATGTCCACTGTTGCATCAATCACGTTTATACCTTTCCACACACACACACACACACACACACACACACAAATGCATATTCACTCAAGGCAGAAGTTTGCTCATTCTGTGAGATTCTAAAAAGTAAACAAACAAATGAAAAGTTCAAAAAGATTTTAACCACTAAAAGCTTCAAAACTATTAGTCAGATTTATATATCATATTTAAGGAAACCTAGATATGTCTTATAGCACAATTATTTGCCAAAGACACAGGAAGTATAATGACATCAGTTGTTTTGATTTATGTAGTCATAATACAGCTCCATATTAATATGGCAGAATTAGCAGAGCTCTTCATTGTGCTTTTATACTATTTTCTGTGTTTTACTATAGAGCTCACTATAAATATTTGTTTACATTTCTGTGTCTTCTATTAGTCTGTAAGCTCCAGGAGATATACTTTACCTCCCTAATAATGAACACAAACTTTAAATTAATTGTTAAATTAATGTTAAATAAACAGATGATCATAATCAGATTTAACTCCTACTATGTATATCTTACCTACACAGACTTATGGAGTTCAAATATGCATTATAAACTGGCATTAGGGAAGCGGGTGTGGCTCAATCGATAGAGCTCCCGTTTACCATATGGGAGGCCCCGGGTTCGCTTCCCAGGGCCTCCTTGTGAGGGCAGGCCGGCCCGCGCGGCGCGGTGGGCTGATGCAGCAGGACCTCACAGTAAGGGGGAGATAAGCAGACACAGAAAAAACACACAGCGAATGGACACAGCAAGCACAAGCAGCAAGGGTGGGATAAATAAATAAATAAATAAACTGGCATTAAAGAAAGTAATAGTATTTTATAAACAAAAACAAAGCAATGCATTCTTTGGAGTCTACAAGCTAAAACATCTTGAATTGCTAAAAAAGCTTAAGGGGTTTGCTCTATTGTTAAATTTATCTTGGAGCCTGACAAATGGATTTTAAGAAAATTTAGATCCTCCATGATTTTCTTAGTCCACGTATTTTGTGTTGTTTCTAATCACTTAGAAGTTATACTGGGTCCAACTGTTTTGCACCTCTTAAAGCAAATGGAACATCTACCTCCAGACAATATGGTCTAAGAGGTACTCTTTAAGTACTAATTCTTATGAAAACCTAGAAAAATTAAAGTACTAACAAAAAAACTATGACGATTCTTTCCAACATAAATGTCTGTTGTTTTTTGGTTTTGTGTTAAACATGCTTTTATTTTGAGGATATATTTAATCTAATCTAGCATAGCAGATCTGGAATAAGCTGGTCTTAAAAAAAGTAAACAAAATCTAGTTTAAATCATTATTAACAAAAATCTATTAACGTGTATTAGTATTAAGTATATAAAAGTATTCACACTGGCTCTCGCTAAAGAACCTCTGCCTCGGCAATCAAAATTCAAAAAGAGAGAGTCCACTAAATAAAATAGAGCTGTTTGAGGACATGTTAATTGAGTTGTCAGCGACCCATGGATAAAATGTGAACAGTACTTATGAATCATTCCCTTTGAAATACTCTAGTACTAGAAAATGATTTGAGTTTCTGCCAAGTTTTATTTTTTTTTAGATACTGGAGATTGAACCCTGGGACCTTATATGTGGGAAGCTGGCACTCAACCACTGAGCCACATCAGCTCCCCTGAGTTGGTTTTTTCGTTTGTTTGCTTGCTGTTTTTTTGTTTTTAGGAGGTACCAGGAACCGAACCTGGGACCTCCCATATGGGAAGCAGGTGTTCAATCGCTTGAGCCACATCTGCTCCCCCAAGTTTTATATTTTAAAGAAAGAGACACACTGACACATCATTTAAGGCATATGAACTAATTTAGAGATTGCAATGTTTATAGCCATTTTCATCATAATCAAATAATCAAACTTAATATCATCAATAACAAGATAAACTATGTGGCTTTTTTTTTTTTCATTTTTTTTCTTGAGGAGGTACCAGGGATTGAACCGGGGACCTCATATGTGGGAAGCAGGTACTCAACCACTGAGCTACACCCACTCCCCTACATGGCTTCTTGATGTATTCTTTCCAAATTGAGGAAAATTCTGCAGAACAACTCGTCTAGAATCTAAACATCTCAATGCCAAGGAAAATTCACCCTGCCCTTTCCCTCCCAAAAATGGCTGGGAAACTATTCTAGTTTAAAGGAGACCAAGGACATGACAAGTCAATGCAATGTGTGATCCTTGATCCTGGGTCAGCTAGGAAAGATTTTACTGGGACATCTAGGAAAATATGAGTAAGGACTTTATATTAGATAAAATGTTATATCTTGACTAAATTCCTTTTTTCCCCTGATGCAAATGCACCTAACCAGGAAATGTCCATGTTCCAAATGAGCATGCTATTGTATTCCAAATCCTGAATTAATGGAAGGAAAAATAATAATGTCAGCTATTGCAATTTAATGTTCTACCCCTGTGCCTTCAGCATTATTTGAGGCTCTTTAAATTCATGTCCCCTCCTCATCTCAAACTACCAATTCATACAATCCCATCCCTATTTTACAGTCAAGGAGAATGTGTGTAAGAGGGGCTAATCATCTTGCCCCAATATCAGATAGCTGAATTTTTTCACTTTAGAAGGAGATAAAGAAAAGGCATATTATAAATATTCCAAAGGAGTTGAAGGTATATTTATACACTGTAATTCAAATGTACATAATTTTACACCAAAATGCAAACTTCTTTATATCCACACATCATTCATTCAATCACAGTCACATGTTCATTTTCAGAATAATTCCCATTTGCCAGATATTTCACTAGATAGCATTTTTATCTGCTCTAGTCACAGCCTTCCTAAGACTGAAATTATTAAGCACTCTGGGACTCACTTCTATATTAAATGGGAATAATGATAGAAATAAGTGCATATCACTTTCAGTATCAAGGAGATAAAATGTGAAAAGTACCTAGCCTGGTAGATGCTTTTAAAAAATATATGCTTGATTTGTAAAATACTATTACAACAAAAATGCATGCAAATGATTTTAAAAATTGAAAACTACTGAATAGTATTAAAGGAAAAAAATCTTTTGTCTGTTCCTGTATACTGGTTCCTGATTCAGATATACTAATTTCTATTATATGAGTATTTAGTTCTTATGATATTATAAAACTATAATGTTAAATACAGTAGCCATGCTATTAATCACATATGGCTATTTAAAAAGGCATAAATTAAGCAACAGGAAAAGCAAATAGTAAAATATTTGGTATGGTGAATTATCAGAGTAAAAAATTAAAATACACTCCATCCTTTCAAGGAAAAATATATGTTTTCTCTTAATCACAACTTTGCTATTTCTGCAGTGTCTATGCTTATAAAGAATGAATTATTTTATTCAAAAACAGGAGAATGCTTTAGTAAGTTATGCCACAACCATCAGTGTAATTTTACATCATCATTAAAAATGATGTTTACAAAAATGTGGTACTAAAATGAAAACATTTTGATTATTTTATAATATGAAGCAGAATACAACAATTTTTATTTGGCAAGATCAAATACAAACACAGACAATAGGGTAAAGAAAATACACTGAAATGTCAACAGATATTATCTTTGAATGAAATGGCAACAGATGATATTTTTATTTTTAATTTCTACTTTTTGACACTTAAATTTATTATAATACAGTCTTTTCATTAAAAATTGTAATGGGAAGATGGTGTCCAACTAGGCAGGCAGAGCTCAAACTCTCTCACAAAAGCAACAGAGAAAGAGCCAAAACATGTCCCAAGGACCTGATTTGGGGGTCAGCAGACCAGGACAATGCTACACAACTCCCAAGAGGATGAGGGACAGAGAGACGAAAAAACCGAAACAACAAACGTGAGTTACCAAGCCCCTGCAGCAGCCGAGAAGGGCTCCTTCCCCCCACCCCCAAGATATTAAGCTGGGGTAAAACCACTGGCTCATTGCAGGTGACTGAGAAAGGAACAGATATCTTCCTCTCTGTCAACTTGTAGCAGTTTGATATTATTTATGAATTCCAAAAAAAAAGACATTTGATTAAGTTGTAAACTGGTCTGTTCATCTGGCATGATACCCTTTGATTGTACTAGATTCAGCTAAGATGTCTTTGATTAAATTATGTTACGATTAGGGCTTTGATTCAACCACCTCATTGGGGCAACTCAATTTTAGTCCCTGCACCCTTTGGGTGTACAGGGTTGAGTACCCATCCCCTTGGTGGGCTGATAAAACAGACTCCCACATGGAAGTAGACAGATAGAGAAGATACAGAGAGGAAGAGAGAAAGCTCCATTAGACACGCCAGAGGCTTCAGGAAGAGAGAGGAGCCTAATAGTCTACTGCTGACCTTGTGAAGACAGCAGAGCAGCTGAGCCTGGAAAGAAATTAGCTCCAGGGAGAGATGAGCCTATGCCAGTCTACAGCTGTGATTGGAAAGAAGCTGGACCCACAGAGCATTAAGAGGGAAAAGGAAGGCTGAACTTTCACAAATGTCACCCGCCATCTTGCGTCAACATGTCGCAAATGACTTTGGGTAAGAAAGTACCTCTTATGGTACCTAGAAATGGACTCTTTAGGGCCTTGTGACTATAAGCTTCTACCCCAAATAAATACCCTTTATAAAAGCCAACAGAGTTCTGATACTTTGCATCAGCACCCCTTTGCCTGACTAATACACAGCTGTTACAAGGGAAAAGGGATAGGGTGTTGGGGGGGGCTTTTCTTCAGTGAAATCGGCCAGCAGAGCCCACTTTGAATCTCAGCTCTGGCCAGATCAAAACACAGGAAATGGGAGATTTCCTCTCTTTGGAAGAAAGGTGCACCGATGAGGGCAATCTCCTAGCCAGTCTGGAAATTGAATGGACAAAAACTGCTTTTGGTTCTCTCTGTATTCTAACTCCTGGGAGAAAATCTGCACCCAATTAGTGAGTCCCTGGCCCAAATTTGATAACTTAAGCTGGGCAATTTAAAGACTCAGAATAAGTTAAACCAAATATCAAAGAAGAGCTGTGAAAAAAAATAGGCAAGAAAGAGAAATTAGCCATTAGAGTAAATTCACCAACATATTCAGATGTCTAGACATCATCAAAAAATTACAAGCCATACTAAGAAACAGGAAGAGATGGCCTGGTTGGAACGAACCAAATATCCCGAAGACACAGAGAATTTAAGACAGTTAATCAATGATAATCACATAACTCTCCTAAATCATTTCAAAGAGTTGAAAGAAAATAGGACTAAAGAGATAAAGGATATTAAGAAGACACTGGAAGAGCATAAAGAACAATTTGAAAGCCTGCAATGAAAAGTAACAGATCTTATGTGAATGAAAGGCATGATGGATGAGATTAAAAATACATTAGAGGCACATAAGAGCAGATTTGAATTGTTCAAAGACAGAATTAGTGATTTCAAAGACAGGACATCTGAACTGGAAAAGACACGAGAACAGAAAGAGAAGAGAATGGAAAAAATGGAACAGGGTCTCAGGGAATTGAATGACAACATGAAACGGACATATGCATTATTATCCAGAAGGAGAAGAAAATGGAAAAGGGGCAGAAAGAATATTTAAGGAAATAATGAACAAAAGCTTCCCAACTGTTATGAAAGACATAAATATTACCATCAAAGAAGGACAACACACCCTAAATAGAATAAATCCAAATAGACCTACTTGAGACACCTATTATTCAGAACAACAAATATCAGAGATAAAGAGAAGATTCTGAAAGCAGTAAGAGAAAAGCAAAGCATGACATACAAGGGATCCTCAATAAGATTACGTGCCGAGCTCTCATGAGAAACCATGTAAGAGAGAAGAAAGTGTTAAGATGTATTTAAGGTACTGAAAGAGAAAAACTGCAAGCCAAGAATTCTGTATCTGGCAAAACTGTCCTTCAAAAATGAGGGTGAGTTCAAAATCTTCACAGACAAGCAAAAACTAATAGAATATGTTATCAAAAGACCAGAATTATAAGGATACTAAAGGGAGTGGTGCAGCCCGAAAGGAAAAAAGCAAGGGTAAGAGACTTGGAGAAGAGTGTAGAAATGAAGATTATTAGGAAGGGTAAATTAAAAGGTAAAAAGACAGACAATAGTACAATATGAAAACAGAAAGCCAAAGGACAAAATGGATGAAGTAAGTAAGGCCTTTACAGTAATAACACTGAATGGTAATGGCTTGAACTCCCCAATCAAAAGACATAGACTGATAGAATGGATTAAAAATATATATGAGCCATCTATATGCCTCAGACTTAAGGACACAACCAAGTTAAAAGTGAAAGGTTGGAAAAATATATTCCATGCAAAGAATAACCAAAAACACAGCTGGAGTAGTGATACTATTATCGGACAAAATAGATTTTAAATGCAAAACTGTTATAAGGGGTGGATAATGTCATTATATATTAATAAAAAGGGCAATTCACCAAGAAGAAATAACTATACTAAATCTTTATGCACCTAACCTCAGTGCCCCAAGATACATGAGGCACACACTGGCAAAGCTAAAGGGAGAAATAGATGTCTCTACAATAATAGTTGGAGGCTTCAATATAAGACCCTCAATATTGGATAGAACACCTGGACAGAGGATAAATAAAGAAACAGAGAGCTTGAATAATATGATAAATGAACTAGACCTAACAGACATTTATAGAGCATTGTACCCCAAAACAGCAGGATAAACATTCTTTTCAAGTGCTCATGGATCCTTCTCCAAGATAGTCCATATGTTGAGTCGCAAGACAAGTCTCAATAAATTTAAAAAGACTGAAATTATATAAAACACTTTCTCTGATTATAACAGAATGAACCTGGAAATCAAAAATGGACAGAAAAGGGAAGCGGGCGTGGCTCAATCAATAGAGCTCCCATTTACCATATGGGAGGCCCCGGGTTCGCTTCCTGGGGCCTCCTTGTGAGGGCAGGCCGGCCCGGTGGGCTGATGCAGCAAGACCTCACAGCAAGGGGGAGATAAGCAGACACAGAAAAAACACACAGCAAATGGACACAGCAAACACAAGCAGCAAGGTGGGGATAAATAAATTAATTAATTGATTTTAAAAAAAAAAAAGGACAGAAAAAGGGGAAATACATATTAATAAATATATGGAGATTAAGCAACACACTTAAATAATCAGCGGGTCAAAGAATAAACTGAAGAGAATTCAGCAAATATCTTGAGACAAATGAAAATGAGAATACAATATATCAAAATCTATGGGACACCAGAAAAGCAGAGCTGAGAGGGAAAGCTTACATTAAAAAAGAAGAAAGAGCTAAAATTGAAGATCTAACTGCACACCGGGAGGACTAGAAAAAAGAACAACAAACTAATCCCAAATCAAGCCAAAGGAAATAAATAGTAAAGATCAGAGCAGGAATAAATGAAATCGAGAGCAAAAAAACAACAGAATCAACAAAACCAAAAGTTGGTTCTTCGAGAAGGTCAACAAAATCGACAAACCCTTAGCTAGACTGACAAAGAAAGAAAGAGAGAAGATGCAAATAAATAAAATCAGAAATGAGAGGGAGGACATTACCACTGACCCCGAAGAAATAAAGATCATAAGACAATCTTATGATCAACTGTATGCCAAAAAAAGTAGACAATGTAGACAAATTCCTAAAAAACACAAACCACCTACACTAACCTTGGAAGAAAGAGAAGACCTCAACAAGACAATGATAAGTGAAGAGATGCAAACGGTCATCAAAAACCTCCCAAAGAGGCCCCGGGTTCACTACCTGCGCGGCACGGTAGGCTGATGTAGCAAGACCTCACAGCAGGAAGCGGGTGTGGCTCAATCGATAGAGCCCCCGTTTACCATGCGGGAGGCCCCGGGTTCGCTTCCCAGGGCCTCCTTGTGAGACAAGGCCGGCTCGCGCGGCACAGTGGGCTGATGCAGCAGGACCTCACAGCAAGGGGGAGATAAGCAGACACGGAAGAGACACACAGCAAATGGACACAATA